>JACYFE010008990.1:0-35942 GCA_014764975.2 Fusarium sp. DS 682
AGATCTGATAATTCTCATTTGCCTGGGAGTCTGGGATAGACAAAATGGATGGGTTCGTGAATCCAGTCGACTTGGCCTTATGCTCTGTGCACTATCTTCACTGTGCAAAGAATGTACGCACAGTATATGTAGTTTTACTGCATTCTAACAGGCTCAACAACCAACTACTGTAAGATACACGAGTATGACAGGTTACATAACTAAACTTGTCATTTTTGAGTAATGATACCGGATACAATCAAACACGTGCGTTTGATAGCTTCAATTGTAGAGCACATAGTGGCGTAGTGTTTACTTAGTCAATTGGTAGTATCTGTAGAGCTTGAGCTTGCTTGAATGGAGTTATTATTAGCTACCTGCGCTGATACTAGGGACTCCGCACTGCACAATTTGATCTAACCCGGTTCGTGGAGCTTGAGCTATCACATTTCATAGTCCTTGGGACAGATATAAATGGACACGCACAGGCCGTTAATACAGTTTACTGTCTGTGCACGATCATCACTGTGCAGAAGACATTCACACTCTTAGCCACTTTATTAACTGGTCACATAAAATCTCGATTACTGTAAGCAAGGCAACTGGCTCGCAAAGAGGCAACAAGTCTAAACCATTCTCATGCAAGCCACAGCAACAAAACCTGTTAAGTGCAAGGATCTTCTTCATGCTTACAATTGGTTGGTCTGTTGGTTGTAGGAACAACGGTCAACATCCCGGTCTACCAATTTTTTGATTGGATGCGTAGAGAATCAGGCTGTCAATAATAGAAAAAAACAAAGACGTGCACCTCCTTTTCATCTTTTTTATTTATTTTTTCTCTGGCATACGTATTTTCGAAAGCGTGTTTTGCTTGTTGACGATTTGTTGCGAGATTACAGATACCTGGAACTTGATGCGGATTTTGTTATATCATTCGACTTACTGATACCGCGACATATCGTTACTCCGTCGCTGACTAGCTCGCCTTCTAATGGCGAACCAAGCCCAAAACGGCCTGCAGACTGTAGGGGACCCTTCGGCCTCGGATTCTGAACGAGCAATCGCCATACAGAAACTCCTGACAGAATGGATACCTCTCCTTTCTCCCGTACAGTCGCCCGAAGAAAGATTTCAGGACGTTTACAAAGAAGCAAACGAGAGTCACAAGAAAGCGCAAGCCCGTTTCAATGCGGTATCTAGCTCAAACAGTGGCCAACCTGAAGACCCAAGTGCGTTCAATGCTTGCCTTGATGTTCTACTTTGCTGCGGAAAGCGGTTAAAAGAACTAGTGGCTGAACATGAAGCGCATAAGGACGAAGAAAATAGCAAATACAAACAGTCGCTATGGGCTCCGCAAGAGGCCCTCGTTTTTAGGTTGCTTGACTTGTTCGGTCCTAAGCTTGGCGAGCAGTTGTGTAAGAAGTGGCTAGAGCGTGCTCATCTTCATTCGAACAATCCTACCGAGCAAGACACTATCGCTACTCCAGAGGGGAACCAGGCAGCCCATCAGACAACTAACTCTAATTGCGAGCCGGCTACGAACACCGCTGTACAACCTGCGAGATCGCCCGACATAAGATTGCAGAATGCTACAAACGAGACCACTCCTATCCGTAACACTACCGAGAGTTCAAGAGACCAACAAGTGCGAACATGTTATCCCTCCCCAGACGAAGCTCGACAAACCTCTAAAGCCCAACATAAGAGACCCCCGACCTCTCCCCAGGAAAAGGGACCGCGTCCTCCAAAGCGGCCCCGATCGAACGTCCCTGAACCTAACGAGCCCCTTACTGGCGACCGAACGATTCATTTTGATGACGTATTCCAGAATGGTAACGCGGCGACAAAGTACATCATCACCGAACATAAAGGATACTGGTATATCTTGGAGTGTCGGAAACACAAGCTGCACTTTAGAAGTGATAACCCCATCAAAGGGGCGCGGAAGCATTTGACTGGAGCGGCGCATAGGAACATGCAGCCAAATTACGACGCGACAATTCGGTTACTCGGGACGCAGGTGCTAGGGTGTACCAAGGAGCTGGCTGTTCGCAACAATGAGTTCACGAATAGACCTTCCTATGAGAATGTAGGCAGACCTTTGAGTGTTTATTCAGCATCTGGGTCGGCTAGCCCCCACGGACCTAGAACCCGGAGCTCCCAACTCCATGTCAATATCGATCCTCAACCTGGGGAGATTTACACAACTTTCTGGACAGAATGCAAGAAATATTTCGCCATCCTGGTGTTGCCATGGGGAAACTTCCATTCCTTTGGCTGGGAGTTGACACTCAAACAGACAGGTCTATTGGGACCTAAAGTAAAAGTCCCTGCTTGCTACAAGTACGATCCAGTTACTGAAACAGCTGAGTGGGCTGAGACGTATAAACCTGGGGGCAAGCACTATTATAATAGAAAGTATCCTGTTATGTTTTTTGACAAGGATAACTTTCCCTGGAACTGTGGTTCTTGGTGGCTGCCGGTCCGTGAGTTTTGCCATTATGATCCGAATACACAAGGGATCCCTTTTAAGGATAAGGTTGATCAGTTTTTGATCGCGATGGAGGAGAGGGAGCATTTCAGAAATGGGGGAGGATTGGGTAGCGATGCGGGTAAGTTTTTGCCATGCGGTCTTGTGATTCACTCTGACAATTTCCTTGGTAGGTCTGGATGAGGCAAGCTCCGTCCACGACAATACGCCCCATCAACAAACGAGCGCCGTGTCGCAACCTCTCGAAGCACCACCTGAAGGGGCATCTCTCGGCCGAGTGATTGTGATCCACGATTCCGATAGCGAAGACGAGGATGGGCCGAGTTGGACCTACGACGATGGTGACGAAATGGAGGAAAACACAAGGGTCAAGGTCGAACAGACCAACGAAGAGCCCCAAACGCATACTTCCGAGGCTGTAACGGCGCCAACTCAAACAAATCCGACGGGCTCAAACGAGACGGAACCTCAACCCAATGGCATTGGCCATCGGCTTGACTCCAGTCTGGGTCTGCAGGCCAACAGCATGCCTGACCCCACGGTACCAATCCCCCCTACGATCGACCAAACTGAACATTCCAACAATCCTTTCTTCGGTATGGCCGGCAGAACTTTTGGGCAACGACAGGAGGATTTTCCCCCATCATTCTTCCGCCCGAGAGAGCGCCAATTGACTCCTACCGGCGACATTACAAACCAGGCAATTCCTACCGGGGCCCCCTCAAATACCCGTGCACCCGAAGCCGTAATGACAGCTCCAGAACATAATCAATCTTCCACTGTCACGCCCGCGTTCAATGATACATCAGTTCCCCCGCCGCGCATGAACGAGCATCCTCAACACAGTACTGCCACCAGTTCATCCGGGCTATATACCTTTTTCGATCGGACCACAAACACGGCTACAAATGCACCATCTGCTGCGGAAAATAATGGCTTGAGATGGACTAGCCCCATGACGCCGCATCGAGGACCAATGCAGTCCGCGACTTTTCCAAGGCCTGAAGTAGCACTTGAACGGGAGATTGACATCAGAAACGCTGCTGTGAGACGCGGTAATTGGAGGCAGCCGTTTATCAGTGAAGATACTGAATGAAGGAAGAGGCATGGATTTGTGATAAATACAGCAAGAAAAATTGGTGCAGCGCCGTCGAGGAACTCTTACAACTGGCGGCAAGGAGCACAGGAAAACAGTATACTTAAACTCTATTAATACCTTTAATTACATCTAATAATCTTCATTTAAATACTACAACCTTGGTATACTATCTCGAAGGCTTATAACGGTCTGTGTATCAGGCACCCCAACCCAATTGTACCCCGCGACAAATCGCAAAACAGCCTGCTAAAGCCCAGATTTAGTGGATTTCAGCAGCAAAGCTTACAGGGCATAACTACTAACTTCTAGCATAATTAATCTATACTTATAGTATATTATTATTAGGTCTAGGGGGGGAATAGTATTAATTTAAAATAATTATATAAAATAAGAAACACTTTAATTTACTTATTAATTAATTATTATTTTTATAGATTATTTCTCTATTTATATAATTTATATATCCTTATATTGTGCTATTTACACCAGTTAGGGTGCCTCATACATAAGCCGTTATAATGCAGATTGCTGCATAAGAGACAAGAGACAACAAGCCTAAACCGGTTTTATGCAAGCCACAACTAAAATCATTGTTAATTACAGGGATCTCAGGTGTTTGACCTGTTTGTGTACCGTAGTACAGACTGGACACATCATGGCCTACCAATATTTTAATTGGATTGAACAGAGAGGAGGCTGCCAGGAAAGAGAGAAAAGGAAACTAAGGAGCGAACAATCCTGCCCTCTTTCTCAACCTGTTTATTTTTGATCTGTACACGTTTTCGTTTGAAATCTCTTGATACTGAGATCTCTCGTCATACCGCTATCTCGAACTTCTCATCATCCATTGGTAAGTACTCTTCACTTCGTCGCTAGACATGTACCTTGATTTTACGTCATATATTATCCAATAAAAGCTTACAAGATTCAGAAAAATGGAGAACGGCGCGACGCCATCTCATCGCGCCCCTAAGATCCATGACTTCCTGACAAGATGGGCCACGATTACTTGGCCAGTCCCATCACCAGAGGAGAAGTATCAACAAGACTTGAAAAATGCGAAGAGCGCACTAGACGCTGCTGAAAACCAACCAAAACCCAGCGGCGATGAAGACGCCTTCGACAAGAGGTTGGCTGATATTTCCCAGTGTATCGCTCGCTGGCAGGATCTCAAGGCGAGCTACGAAACGACTGTGAAGCCAGCGGAACGAGAGTTTCAGAAGGCCCTTTTGGATCAACAAAAGATGATGACGTTTGAGTTTCTAGATCTTTTTGATCCTGAGACTATGGAAGAATTTATCACGGAGTGGCGTGAGAAGCGCTCCACGATTGTTACGAAGACACAGCCAGACCCTAGCCACGCGCAGGCTCGGTTGGCAGATATTCGTGCACTGGCGACACCCGAGAGCACAGTATCGAAAGACGCTGGCGATAGCTCTCAGGCTCTGATTGCACCACCCAAGAGGCTTACCAACTTCCCTAAAACGAACCTAGGCCCTCCTTCAAAACGCGCTCGAGCAAACCCTTCTCAATCTCAATATGATAAACCGCTAACAGACTCATTTATCTACTTCCTTGAGGTTTACCAGAACGGTAGCGCGGCGCAGAAACACCGTATTGTTGAATGGCAGGGCTACTGGTATATTCTGCAATGCAAGCAGCACAAGAGAACCTTTCCCAATGACCCTATCAAAGCTGCATGCAAACACCTCAACGCAAAGTCGCATGGTAATTTGAAACTCAATTATGAACAGGCCATTGCCAGGCTGGGAACCGAGGTCAAGAACTGCGATAAACATCTCGCCAAGCTGAACAATGACGTCGCGGAGAGAGCCTTGTACGACAGCATCGGTAGACCTCTGAGCAGTTTCTATAGGCATGACGCGAGAAGACGTGGTCGGATACTCCGTGGACTTGATCCCAAGCCGGGAGAGGTATATACCATGTATTGGGGGGAACCTTGCAATAGGTACTACGCGTTCTTTGTCTTGCCGTGGGGTAACTGTCACTCCTTCGGTTGGGATATGAGCCTGAAGGACACGAGTCTCTTGGAGCATATCCCCGAGTCTTGCCAGCTTGAATCAATCACAGGGACTGTTGAGTGGACTGCGCCATATAGGCCTGGGGGTACGAAACATAAACACAGACCGTACCCAGTTATGTTCTTCGATGACACGAATTTCCCGTGGAATTGCGCCTCGTGTTGGGTTGCTGTCTCTCTGTTTGAGCTTTATGATCCGGAACAGGATGTTCCTCACAAAGATCTGGTTTCAAAATTCATAAAGGAGAGGGAGAGTTTAGGCTCTGAGCAACTTCAAGAACGCCCCCCAGGGTCGTCTTTGCAGCGACGGATCGAAAGTATTGTTATTCCCGATACCGACAGCCAAGATGAAGACGGGCCGATCTACACGTTCCCGGATGTCGCCGATACACCTCAAGGGCAGAGGGTCAAGTTGGAGGCGGATAAGGAAGCGCAGATGCAGTATACTAAGAGTACTTTCGCAAGGACTAGCCCGACTCTTCAGGGGGATAACATGGCTGCGAGCGGTGCTTCCTCTGGTGCACCTCACCAAACACATGCTGAGATGCGCGATTCATTCTGGTCTGGATTCGGTGATTCATTTCCTTATGAGAATACACCTATGTGACGACATATCGGTTCACCACGCATGCACGAAAGACTATTTCGACACGAACTGTTCGAGACCACGGCAGCTAGATACACTATTACGTCGCTTAACTCGTCACTATGGCAAAAGCAAGATCGAATTCTGGAAAATAGTACACTTCTCTATTATTGCCCTCTCATACACTAGTCTAACAGATGTAACAAATGCCGACCAAACACTACAGTTTCGGTGCAACTCCCTCTCCAAGTCTCATGATTGACTGCTGCGTATTCGACGCAATCAAATTCCCATGACTATCCCACAACTTCCCCTCCGAATACGTTCTATTGCTCCCTCCCCTCATCGTCTTTCTCTCTCTAACATGCCACTCACCCATCTTAACCTCTGGCACGAAAATCCTCAACGCAAAATCCAACGTCGAACAAGCAGCCGTGTCATCAAACCACATATGGTTATGACTCAACGGCAGGAATGAAAGTCCACCGTCCATGAGGAAGGCTAGGGCGCTCATGTTATCGACGGATGTTTTGAGATCGCCGAGAGCGCGTTGCCATTCGGCGGATACTTTTTCCGTGATGTGACGATTGTCTTGGGTTGTTTTGACGGCTTTTGCGGCGCCGGAGAGGTTTTGCGAAGATACGCCGTCGGTACAATATCTCGTCTCAAAGAAATCCGCATTCGCAGCAAACGACTTGGTAAATTCTTTACCTTCCTTCTCAGTAATGCTTCCCTTCTCCAACAATCCCTTCACCAACTCCTCCAGATTGGGACAATCTTCAGCTCTCGGCCACTTTGAGCACGTCGCTTCAGAATATTCCAACCCTGACGTTTCAATGACATGAAAATCCGCGAGAACTTCCATACAAACACGGAACTTTCCATTGGGCTGCTGTTGCTTGACTTGAACGCGTCGTGTAGCGAAAGATCTTGTATCTCTGATGTTGGTTACGCTGCAGTGGAGTTTTTTGTCGGTTGATGCTGGGCCGTGGAAGTGTCCTAGGACGGAGTAGAGTGACATTGAAGGTGGTGCTGTTTGACATGCTGCGTTGACGGCGACGCTGGCTGTGCAGCCGCCGTAGGCTATGGGCATGGCGTTGCCCATTCTGATGGGGTTGAGGCGGGAGACGTATTCTCCTGGGGAGACTTGGTCTACAGCGACCTGGTCTGCCAGTGTTGGTGCCATGGTTTTGGTCTCAGTATGAAGAATCTATGACAAAGGGAAAGTGTTGAATGAGTTGGTGTATTTAGGAGACATGATGGCCTCAAATAACAATGATTCAGCTCGTGAATAAGTGGGCCTACCTCGGTTCGGCTACGGCAAGAGTGGATTCCAAACCTTATGCTTATCTCGATAAGACGCGATATGCTGTGATCTTACAGCATAGCTGCGTAGCATTGCAGAATTAGGTGCATTGTAGTGATGACATTCCGAGAATTGCTAAATTGTCGGGCTCAATTATGTCATATATCGGATTTCTCCATTTTTATTACAAATCCTCCGTGTCTCGGTACCTTTGAAGTCTGGTTAGGCACGGATCAATACATGTTCCGCTCATAAGGGCCAATCCAGCAACTTCAACTTATCCTTTTCCTGCCCTGCCAGAGACTTTATAGGTATAGACGTTAGAAAAAGGGAATGTTTTGAGTTTGGTTATAGTTAGTTATCTACTTCCGATGGTTGTATGTATTATTTGTTGAAATTATCAGTCAGCTTAACTTGCTTCAAGGAGGCAGAATCTGATTGGGTAGAGAACTGAGTCAGCAACTATCTCCACCATACCATTTACGTCTCTTGCTGCACCGCTTTTGGCTGTGCCTCTTCTTCTTGAAGCTATCTCCGTACCCAAAGAGGGAAGTTCCTTCTTATTAAGGCGGTTTTCTTCGATCTTGATAAAGGTAATTTTATGACTACCTTTCGTTGGGGATCTTCAGGCCAGGGCAACCTAATCCGTCACCTACGCTTCCAGAAAGGAAGGCCATTATTGGCTGCTGACCTCACCGTGGCTCGGCCTTTGCAAATAGCTTCACTTTTTGAAGGACTCTATGGGTGGTCTATAAGCGTGTGATTAGGCCAATGGCTGAAGAGTTTTACCTTCTTACCAGTGGGAAGCGGTTTTCCAACATTCGGGTTCGTTTTAATGATGTAAAGTCAGAAGGTCCCCTTTTTATTTCGTTTTTAAGGCAACTCACGGTACTATCTGAGAAAGGCTTATAACTCAAGATCTGGAAGGCCAAAAGCGTATTGGTTCGACTCAGTATCTGTGACTTGAACAAGGTCATATATATTGGTACAGCGGCTGCAACTCTTTTGCTTTCATACTCCATGGGCTTATCGATATGTGTTGAAAACTCGCAATCTCCGGTACTATATCGGAAAGATGGAGAAGGATTAGACTTAGTATATGGGTTCACTACCGCGTCTTGAATGGCCGTTTGAAGCTCAGTTCTCGTATGGTCTAGGCGCATTGGATAGCCGCCTTACTAGTCATAGTCGAATTTAACAATTGAAACAGCTGCCGAATGATTCCTTGGCTGCAGCATGTGGCGACATAGATAAGTCTGCACCGTCTGCTGGACGAATGGCCCTATTGCAAAAGACACCACAGTGACTGCGATGGCGACAAAAGCCCAGGGATGCTTAGTTGCAAGAAGTAGAAGCCGAATTGAACCATAGAATCCTCTCGAGGCGTCATTCATTTGAGAAGCGTTATTTAGAGTTGATCCCGGCCAAGAGCTGACGCAAACCGCGCGCCTTACCTCGAGGCGTCATCCAATCGCTATATATCCTGCATAGGTTGGAAGCGGTCCAATATTTAATGCCATTTGAGCTGGTCCATGATCTCAAAAGCAATAAAGGCGATGCATTATTCTTAGGGACTTAACAAGGGTTACTAGTGCCTTTCTTTCTTACTGGACACTTTTATAACCTCTAGAGGGATATTAAGGTATTTAGCGGTATAAGTAAGACTATTATTGCTAAAAATATCTAGTTAGCTATTAGAAACCTAATAATCTTCAGGCTGAGTCGAGAGACAAGACGTGTTTATCTATGACAAAGAACCTGACAGCGAGTTAGACCATGATGGCGCACGGTAAGTATCATCCTCCTTATGGTTAATATAGTATATCACATGAGCCACAGCCGCAATGAAGTTACCAATAGTCATTACCCCTCCTACCGCAAGGGTAGCCTTTCGTACCAGAGGATCTCCTCCCCTGGTCACGTAGTTGTAATAACTTCCCAGAGCCCACGCATCTTCTAGGAGCCTCTGGATAGCTTCATAAACAGTATCAGTATCCTCGTCGTCCATTTCAAACATCAGCACAAAGCCATAAAAGCTAATATCAACCACGGCAATAAGTCCGCAAATGGGGGGCTTCTTGTTCTCAGTTGCCCTTATCTTGATAATGTTGAGGCCAATTTTGACAAAAAAGAGACACCATCTCAAAACTATCCCGGTTGAGTTCCTCTTGTCGTTTATCTTTTCCCATAATGAGACTACTGAAGTGGTAGCTGTCACCGACAAGGCTACAATGCCAATAACGCGTGCAAATTGAAGGGTAATCGAGGCAATAGCCCCTTCTACTGGAGCCTCGGGATTAAGTGCCTTAGGCCAACTTTTGGAAGTACTGATGGTATCGTAGGCTGTCCAGAATGGCATTGCGCAAGAGGTTATCATCATGCCACCACGACAAAGCCGTACAAAAGTAGTAAGTCTTGGGTTTTCGCCAAGCTTTCGCTTGATTGTAGTCGCAACATGCTCGCCACCCCATGACGTCCCTGATTTGTGGTCAAGGATAGACAGACTCTTGCCAGGTGATACTGCCCTTGCCGCATTCCACTCTGTGTCTGGAGCGAGGGACTCGAAGCTAGTCGAGTTTCTTAGCTCAGAGAGCAGCTTTGCAAACAGAGGGGCGTCTCTAGGCTTCTTTCCAAGAGTGAACAACTTGAAAAGATATGTTGCTGGAACAGAAATTACGAGGCATGCCAAGTTGAGTATGGTCAGGTCGTCACCGCCGCTTACTTTTTTATAGAGCTTGGTCAGAACCCAAATGTCCAACTTCTCAGTGAGAATGGAGCGCAAAAGGGACACTATTTTGGTAATGAGCTCGAAGATGAAGCTGGCGCTTTTTCTCAAAGCTTTGATGATTCCGAGGAGTAAATCGACGCCTATGTTCTTGAATATGTCCGCCACCGTGACAGAAGAATTTTTGTCCAAGAGCTTTTTGAAATCTTCCCAAATCTTCTCCGCGGTGTCACCCAATACTTCCAAAAGCGGCTTCAGCAACTTCTCGGTGAGCATGTCGAATATGTTAGTAGGTAAAGATTATCCTGGCGGAGAACCTTCGACAGCCATTGACTTCCGGACTTGTTTGTCCTGCAGCTTTGAGTCTGCCCACCTGCACAATGGGTTACCCATCACGTCTCCTTTGTCTTTGTCCTTGTCGGGATCTGCTTCAACACGTTGATTCGCCAATGACTCTGGGAGCTCCGGGGGCGTGTGCCAACTTCCAACCTCTTTTTCTGCACGCTCTAGCAGATGATCAAGTTGGTCGCCACCCATGGTAACCATTTCTTCGACACAGTCCAAACCTGTCAGAACTAGCGACTTGACATAAAGTTGAACATCCATGATACTCTCCCAGTCCAGCTGCTCTGCCAGCCAAATGAGAGCGTCCTCGATCTTGGCACCGATCCACTTGAAGACGCTGGAGATGGCTTTCAGTGCGCTACAATATGCAGTTGTTATATACTTATATAGATTTAAATATAGTTATTTTTTATATAAACTCAACGCAAGGGCCTGAGTATTAACTTCATTATTACTTAACCTGCCATGCTGGAGACGTAATAGGTATATGATACATAGAACCCAGAAGAAGGTCTTCAATAAAATTGAGATACGCTCTGTGATTTACTACCGATGACCTTTTGCATTGTTTGCTGAAATAATTCATCAACTTCACTTGTTGAAGAGAAGCAGGATCTGATTGGTCAGGTCAATGTGTCAGCAGCCAGGTTTTGGTCAGGCTCTAAGCATTCTACTCATGACAACAATTTTCATCAGGAATATCCTGGAATCTACTATTGCACCAGCAGGTAAATAGCCTTTTACCAAGACCGATACACACAACATGACCTTGTGCTGCAATGGCGTGGTTCGTCAAGTTAGCAACCGAAGCGAAGGGTTGCTGACTCATAAACATGGTCAATCATGTCCCTGTCTGATGTCAATGTCATTGGCCGCACGATAAGTGGCTTGAACGAATTCCGCCTTAGGCATCCTTGCCGCAAGGCTGACCAGGTAGGAGTTGGCTGCCTCATCGAGAGCCTCATTTTTTCACCGTCCTTTGCAATTCTATCTCACTTTTACGTATGTAGACGTACGTAGAAATGTATTTCAGTGTCGATTCGAACAGCCATGAGAGAACCTTCGCCGTACAAGCGTGAATGCGCCCCTCACGACTTGGCCAACGAAAGCAACCCAGCCAAAAGAGCCTGTCTTGGTCAGCCGAGTGCACCAGACACCTTACGAAGTATTGAGCCCACCTGGCTCACGCCATCATTATCCTCTGTACCCAGTCAGAGTAACTCGGCCAGTCCGTTTGTTATTAGCGACTCGGGGAGCCCTTTTCCGCCATTCTTAGACCAAGCGTCCGGCAACGAGGTACAGGAGGATACTATCATCGGATCAAACAACGATTACGACCAATGTTGCCTGGGAGAAGTTCGTATACCAAACAACTTGGAATATGGCTGTCTAATAATCATTAGCTTCTTATCGACTTCATGTCGGCGGCTAAGCTTAGTGAAGACAATTCACACGTTCCTATTGAGCTTCGGTTTTCAGGCGAAGCGATCAACCTTTATGTCGAGGGCTCTGGGAAGTATGCAGGTCGTGTAGAGTCGAAGGCCATCGCCGACTTGGTTCAGACTTACCAGGTGACCCTCGTTACCACCTTGTCATGTCCACCTGTCAAGAAAAAAAAACCCATCGATTCAATTCAGACTTTAAAAATACTCCACATAGTCGTCTACGGCTTGCGCAAAGACATGAACGAGATTGGTGACTTTCTTGAGGACTTTGACCTCTTTCTCCAGCATCCAACTGAATACGATAATCGGCTGGAGTATTTGAACCCGCAATACCTTTTGCGACCGGGCTCCAGTATCCCTCGAGTAGAAGATGCAAAGTTTCAGGCTCTACTAAGCCAGCAGTCTTCTGACGCCATATTAGAAGAAAAGCCCAAAAGCGAGGTTCATCAAGTCTTTGACTCTGCCAGTGGACCTTCATCCTTTATTCAGGTTCAACAAAGCCCCAGGCTGAGGACGAGTTTGCAAGAGTATGGGCTCCGATCTATCTAAGAACGACAATCTGACCTGGCCTTAGACATCAACAGAAGGCCCTCGCAATGATGGCTGAGAAGGATTGCGGTCTTATTGCTAACACTGCTTTCCCGTCTCTTTGGGAATCCGATACTGAGTCGAATGGCGACATAAGGTATGGAAAATCTTCACCGCTTCGCGTAATTCGAACTAACGGCCGCTCTCGCCAAGGTACCGCCATGTTGTAACGGGCAGAGCTGAATTGTCACCCGCTCCAGTGTGTGGAGGAGTACTCGCTGATGTAATTATATATTCCCTCGTTATTACCTTCGGCACTTACTGACTCATCTCAGGATATGGGACTTGGAAAGACATTGAGTACTCTGGCTTTGATCACTTGGTTCCTAGATCTCATGGACAACACATGTCTTCCAGAGCCCTGTCGCCCCACTTTAATAGTTGCACCGAATTCGAGTGAGTATCATCTGTTTGGCGACCCCTAAATTGCCTAGCTTAACATGCATCTAGCTATCCCTAGTTGGAAGGAACAGATTGACCGGTCAGTACTAGATGCTGCTCTTACAACTCCTTTCAAGTTTCTAGCTCACATCCCCTAGACACATCTTTCCCGGTCAGATTCGGGTTATACTTTATCATGGTTCTCTGCGAGCTCATATAGAAAAATCTCTTGTTGAGTACGATATCGTCCTCACGACATATGGGACACTGCAGTCTGAGTGGAAATCGAGAAATGAGGAATCCCCTCTCTATTCGAACACCTGGGCTCGAGTCGTGCTCGACGAAGGTCAGATATACTACTCTGCACAGCATTGATTCGATATACCCGCTAACAAGATCCAGCCCATCATATCCGAGAACGGTCGACACAGACATTCAAGGCTACGACAGCATTGAGAACAAGTCGAAGATGGTGCCTTACAGGCACGCCGATACAAAATCGACTCGACGATTATGGGTCGCTTTTGAGCTTCATCGGTGTCCCTCCCTTCACAAGCAAATCAATGTTTGACTTCTGGGTAGGGAAGCCGGTAAGCCAGGGTAGTCCTGAAGGACTCATAAGGTTGAGACGCCTCGTGAGCGCAACCTGTCTTCGTAGAACCAAAGGCAGCGTTCGCGAAGCGCTAAACCTTCCTGCACGGATAGTTCGCGAGTGCGCCGTACAATTAGACCAAGAAGATAAGGAGCTTTATGGCTTTTTCAAGAAAAGCGCTTCTCACCTGACTGCGGATATGGCCATGACCGACTCAGATAACTTACCTCGAACTGGGAACATTCTTCCAATCATCAACACCCTGAGACTCATTTGTAATCATGGTCGAAGCCTCCTCCCAGATTTTGCCCTCAAAGCCTGGGGTCAACGATATAACCCTACGGCAGATTCGGAATTAATCATGACCAAGCCTAGGCTATGTTTTTCTTGTGGAATGGAGGCATGTTCTCAAGATATGCAGTCTGAATTTGCTTGTTCTCATCTACTTTGCTCAAATTGCGCAGACTCAGATGAAAAGCATCAATCATCACTTGATAGCATTGTTTGCCCACAATGTGCCATAGATGGTGATTTAATAACGAACGTTGCTGTAGCTGGAATAAAAGGAAATTACCAGCCCTCTGCCAAAGTTAGAGCGCTCGTGCAAAACCTCCGGGCTGAGCAACAGAACAAACCATTCCCGTTTGATAGCAGGCCTATCAAGAGGTCAGTATATTAAAGAACTGTGTCGGTGAGATACTGACAACTTTCTAGTGTTGTATTCACATTCTGGGTAAAGATGCTAAACTTGCTTGAGATTGCCCTCGATGAAGCTGGTTTTAGGTACATGAGGATAGATGGACAAAAGTCCTTGACGGATAGAACCTCGGCTTTAAGAACATTCCGCAGCGACGACAACTGTACTGTGATGATTGCCACGATTGGCAGCATTGGTGAAGGGTAAGACCTGACCTGTATATTTTCGCCTGACGTACGCTGAAGTGTAATGTATAGTGTCGACCTTACCTCCGCAAACTTTGTTCATCTGGTTGAGCCCCATTGGAACCCAATGGTTGAAGAGCAAGCACTCGATCGAGTACACAGGATGGGCCAAACACGAGATGTGGTCGCCACTCGGTACATCACCGACGATTCAATAGAGACAGTACGTAACTTCGTTTTCCATGTCTACTAACGCTTAGAGCTTTGGAGACTTTACTTGCCTTAAAATATCCATGCTAACGGGGTCTATCAAGTTTGTCCGGGACGTCAAGGAGGGAAAGCTGCAACTCATCAATAACTCCCTAGGCCATCTAGCAGCAAACGATACGACAGAGGAAAGGTGCCATACGGTAGGTCTATTTAGAAGAAAACGTTATATGAAACACCGGGAGCTTACCAAGAATTGTAGAATGTGCTGAGTGCCTTGCTATGATGCCACGACAGTATTTCCGTTAATATCATCTCTAGTTCAGGTTTATCACGACGTGTTCTCATTACTTGTGTTAGCTGCCGAGAGTATATTCTTATGGCTTATAGTCCCTCCAACAGTCCACGTTCATCATTAAGGATGGATGTTGGTATACAATTAAAATGTACCTAAATACATAGACGTTCGATGTAACGACTGAATATTCTTTGGTAAACGAAGTCCCCTACGCCTTCTTAGGAAGTCTCAGCCCCTGCCAATCTACCTATCTCTAGAAGATGTAGTGAGTGAAGAGCCTCCCTCTTTTATATCCTCTTCTCTCTTTGCAGCTGCCAATTTGACCAATTCGTCCCACGTCTTGCCCAACCACTTCGAGATGTCCTTTGCCCCAGGCTCCATGGATGGAGTGACTGACTGCCCCTTCCTCTTCCCTGACGCGAGCTTAACTTGTATATTAGGGTCTGCACCCGATAACAGCAGATACTCAGCCAGATATGCCGCTTCAGGGGTGAGTTTCCTCACAGCGCAGTGCAGGGGAGTAAGGGCCGAGGGACTATTATTGCCCTGCCAACTTCTGTAGTTCACATCGGCGCCACAAGCGACCAGGGCCTTTGCCAACACAAGAGAGCAGTGCGACATCGCTAGTGCCTTGAGATGCTCATTCACATCCCATCGACGTAAAGTTCCCTTTCCGCGGTTAGGGATATTTCCCACTGCGTGTTGCTCAATCCAGAAAGCTGCAAGTAGTGATTCTGTGACTGGGCTCGGTTTTGAAGGGATTAGATCACGACACCACATCATCGACGCGCCGCCATAGGTTAAGACATGTTCCCGCCAGATATTGAACACTTCTATGGAATTGGATATCATTATAGCTTGATTGATACTGTCTGAGAGAAGGGAAGATTGCGTATTTCGCACCCGATTCAGAGCCCACTTGAGGACTGGAAGGTTGTTACCTTCAATAGCATGACAGATGAATCTGTAATCATCGTAAGTCAGGTGCAATTTTGGGTCTTCGACCACGAGCCGGGCCATTGCAACTGAACCCTGTGAGCCGATGAGATCCATCATCAAATTTTCAACGGGAAGTTGTCTCTGGTGAACGTAGGGAAAAATTCTTGCCACTTCGTCAAGTTGATCTCTTGCAATAGCATCCAGCAGGGAGGAAGTTACATCCTCATTTGAGAGATTATCAAAGTCCTGGCTCATATCAAGGCCAATTGGCCTAAGGTGATATTGTATTCGATGGTGCTCACATTGACCCTTGGACGAGAAACCAAGTGTCGAGTATTCACAAGTTTGCACTCCACACTTGAATGGACGGTTGTGATGCTTGACGTGGTCACCGCGGATAGCTCGATTCGGGAAGGGCAGTCGATGGAACCGGCAAGCAAGGAACGGGCATCTGTAAACACCAGAGCCGTAATGCTTTTGAATCACTAAACATTTACAATTTTGTGTATGTTTATTTGTGTGACAGAGAAGCCCCTCTAGCATCCGATAGGCTCGTATGGCAGTCGCAGATATGGTTGTCGGATCAAAATCTGCCCAGTCGGCGTCCCCTGGAGGAGTTTCAGCAAGCATCCAATAAGCCTAAGAAGAGTAGCTGTTTTACCTTCGTCAAGGCGCCAATCGTAGGAACTATTCATGAGACTTCGGAAGTCAAGACAGCGAGAGATCATGTTGCACGCATCAGGGCTACACTTAAAGTTGTCGAGGCTCCATAACTTCAGGTTTGTATCTGAGTCCTGATCGTAGTACGGATTCGAGCGATCTGTCGTGATCTGATCGAGCAGGGAGATGAGCTGTGACGGAACTTCATCCCGGAAATGATTTGTGCAGAGCCTAAGACACTCTGCCCACTGTGAGTGGGCGAAGTTGAGCAGACGGTAAGAGCCGAGAGTCATATTTTGCTCCATATCCTTGTCGCTAAGCTCAGGGTCTAGAACGTCTGAGTAGAGATATGTCAAACAAGTGGCTGAGATTTCAAGAAGTGCCTCCCTTTCCTCCAAAAACTTCTTCTTTTGATGTTCGAGAAGATACCTGCGAAAACAATTAGTATACCTAGGTATGACTGCACATTATCTAGCCAACCCATACTCTTTTACCGTGAAGTGAACGAACTTCAAACGGTCACTCTCTACTTCAACTAGCGGTCCACAGAGAGGTAGAGTGTTTAATGTAGATCTGACTTGTGGAATGATACTCTGACCAGCCTGGATGATCAGGGCTTGTTCCATTTCGTGGCGAGTGATTTCAATTGGTGAGCATGCTATCCAGGACAGGATCTTCTTGCTCTGTTTTTGAGCGGTTGCGGGATACTTCATAATCCTTTGGAGAATCCTCTCATAGCTTATGGTAGCTATTAGTATTTTTACAGCACTTGCGGAGTGAATTGAGTCACTTACGCTTCGTCGAGGCTTTCCGGAAGAACCTTGAGCTGATCTCGAATCGATTTCAGGTCTTGAAGCATTTCAATATCCTGCAACACGATTCTAACATATAGGAACATGCCTATAAAATATTAGGTTGACTTGCGGATGTTAGATAACTAAACTCACCGTCAGCTTTTGCAGCCAAGGGCTTCAGTAGCCGCCAGATTTCTGAGCAAGCATCACTGTCAAAGGACGAGTTGCCAAGCCAATCTTGACCTCGACGGCTTACATATGTTTCGATACAACCAGCATTCTTCAGGTCGATAGGCAAGATCGCCGCGATCGGCTTAATAAGCCTTTCAATCCTTTCAACTCTTCTGCTACTGATAAGAACTTTGACATGAGGGAGATTCTTCAGCATGTCGAGAAGCTGATGTAGAAAGATCTGCTGCACGGAATCGCCGACTTCGTCTAAGCCATCGATAGTGATGTATGTTGGGCCAGCGGCCTCGAGTAGCTTGAACAATGTTTCGAGGGCGAACTTTGAGTCCCCTTTTAGGTCGCGTTTCAAATCTTTAGTCGTTGACTTGATAGTAGAGCACAATACTGATCTCAAGTCACGGTCTTGAAACGCTAGTTGAAAGATCAAGGCGTGAAGAATTGGAAGAGGCGAGTTCAGGTCGTGTCTGTAACTGAGCAAAGCGAATAGTGAATAGCCCAATTCCTTCGTTTTGTCAACGGCTGTCGATGATAGATAGGTTTTCCCTGTTAGGCGACAAATTAATGTCGGAGACAGATTACGTAACAGATCTTCTAAAGGTCTGGAAGCTAGGAGAGTTAAGCACTGGTGAGCTTATCACATACCTGCACCGGGAATTCCTTGAAGCCATAGAGTCTGAGGCGCTTTATCCATTCCTTCAGCCCAATTTAGAAATTGTTTGTCCTGGAGTAACCATGATCCAGTGCCTTCACATCGACTATTACGAATACGATCAAGGTCTTCGTCGTAAGACGGAGGTCGTATATAAGTCTCAATGGAATGGAAATCTTGTCTCTCTTGAAATTCTCGCGCCTCGGCGTAGTGTTCAAGAGCTTTCTGTCGCGCCGTATGGGCTTCCAAAACGTCGTTCAACGTAATTTCGTTGCATAGCAAAAGCCTGTGTTTTTCTATATTTTGCGCAATGACCTCTATCTCTGATCGGCGAGCGGGCCACAACGACTCGAAAAAGACTTTCCAACCTGATAATTTTAGCTTCTTGCTCGATCAGATGCGATGGACATTTTGGTACATACGAGTGAGACCAAAGAACCGCAGCGACACAAGGTAGAAATCAAGGATATCCTGGAAGAACAGCCCCAGAACATACTTCATCCGTTCATTGTTCTTAAAGAGCGGAATGAACTCATTGAACCGGGGAAGAACGGAACCCATGTCTTTCATCACCCCAAGAATCGCGTCAAAAGAAGTGACGAGGTTGCTGGAGATTTGGAGCAAAAGCTTAATAGGCCCCCAGATGAGAGCCAAGACATCCGGTTTTGCCTGGACAAAGACCTCGATTACGCCGGCATACTCTTGAAGTCGCTCGATATAAGGGCCAATCTTTTTCAGACCTCGCAAGCGCTTGGTGTTTCCTTGGTCCTTTTGGAGCTGTTCGGTGTATTCCCAGACATCGTCAATCGTCGTCGCATTTTGAAGCTGAGTTCGAACTTTTGGGTCTTTGATCTCTTTCAGAAAATTGATCTTGGCCTTTTCAAAAACTTCGCTGACTTGGTCAATTGAGTTAGAGGCCATACTGTCTCGTCGCTCTGAATAGGCGATGGCGAGTGCGAGAGTTGGATGGAAGTTACAAAATACCCAACCAAGTTTGGTCTTTTGAGCACCGTGAGACCAAAATCAGGGAACGGCACCGCTGTTGCACAGCCTGGTCAGGCAGATTTTAATGTGAGGCTCTGAGTGAGGCTCAGCAGCCAACCTGCAGCATGAGCCACCGCCATCTGCATATTACAGTCCAGTCAGCTTCTGCCAAGTGTTGCCATTTTGTGCTCTCCGCAACCTATTTGCTTTACAATTTAATTAGGAGGATTGGCATTGTGTGACGACCAGCTCGTTTCACTGATGTACGATTGAGATTGGGGTTTGAAGGACCTTGTATTGTCTCAGACGAGATAGCTGAAGTAAGGCCAATTTATCGAAGACTGGTTACTTGAGATAAGGGAAACCATACCAAGATAAGCTCGGCCAGGTTAATCCGGGCTATAGATTTCCCGATGCATCGACTCTTTAGCCTCAAACGCCGAGATGGTGGATCATTGGCTTACCTACTTGGCACGCGACCGGCTTAACGAGGCTCTCAATCTCGAGTTGAGTTACGTTTAAGTTTGTATGAACATTATCAATATCTCTTATAAGCCTTACAGAGATGCCTTTATTTTCCAATTTTTGAGACCATATCTATACGTTTTATTCTCCTGTCTTCTAGACTCCCTAGAAGTTCACTCAATATTGACGTGTTCCTTGTCTTTCAATTTTTGCCTCTCTATTCTCGAGATTTATGGGTATTCGGAGTTATTTTTCGTACCCCTCTGCATGCTATTCCAATTTCTGCTTCTCTCAGCTCTATTGAATTAATCCTTTCGCAACATGTGTAGGGTAACGCGCCTCTATCAATTGACCAATAAGAAGCTCTAAAAACGATCGTAGACCATAAGCTGAGACGGCAGATCAATCTCTCCGATCAGCCAGCCCCAAGACGGAGAATTAGCCCGATTGCCGCGACTAATATCGTCTGCATTGCGTAGACTGTCAGACTAGCAGAAAACGTATGATGACTCGTCATGTCAGAGTGGAATTGTCCGATAGTCTCTGTAGTGGAGTGCATCTTATCAATAGCGCTAGGTCTGGACCCTTGGCAGGTAAAAAAATGGACATAACTGGCAAACATCACGGTTGAAGAATTCGATGGCTTAATCGAGCTTGCTGTCGCTGTCGTGTCATCCAGCAGCGAATAGCGAAGCAAAAGCGTCAGCGAATACGCAATACTCACCAAGTGACCTCAACCCGTGACAAGATGAAACTCGAAGCAACACCTTGATCACAGAATAACTCTCTTTTGGCTCATCTCGTCAGTCATTAATCGCATTCACCCCACAAAGCTGTAAATTCGCAAAAGTCGCGTTCCGCGAAGCCTGTAAATGGAGTTATAGACCCCGAGAAGCTATTCCGAATCAGGGGATCTCTTCATAAGCGAGATGTCAGACTCTCCTTCGGGACTCCGCGGGTTCCTTGAAGAGTGGGTAGGAAATCCACTTTACGACCAATAACGCATGCCGTGTCCGTTGGGCCGGGTTGATTGAGAGGGAATGCATTTCATGGCGTGAGATCCGCGGGGACCCGATGGAAAAGGCATATTCGTAAAAAGTTTTGTCGTCCCGACTCCGTTTCTCTGTTGTAGTCTACTGTGATTCGGACAATTTAATCGTTATTATCTGAGGTCTAAGAACTGATTCATACACATAAGCATAACTGAAACTCCGCATTAGTCCGCATGCTATGATTTATTAGCTTATATAGACCTCCTGTTTCAATTGAGTCAATCTCAGCTCACAAGCAAGATGACAACAGAAACATCAAGAGCAATGTCCTCTCACAGCAAACACGAAGACATGGGTTCCGAATCAACAGCCAGCGTCCAAGATGGCCCACCAGAAGAACCTCAACCAAACATCACCGAACAAATCAGCAATCTAGCCCGTCAACTCTCGCGAGTCTCGACAACAGCCGGGGCAGAACTCCACGCTTTCTCACCCCAACCCGGCACAAAGCTCGATCCAAACTCACCAAACTTTGATCCCAGGGCTTGGGTTAAAGCGTTTGTGAGACTAGTCGAGTCAGATGCTGGATCAGCGCCACCACGGAGTCTAGGAGTTGCGTTTAAGAATTTGAACGTTTATGGTTGGGGTAGTGGAGCGGAACATCAGAAGACGATTGTGGATTATCCTATTGATGTTGTCAAGTATCTTGTTGATTTGGTTGGAGGGGGTAAGAAGAGACGTGTTGATATTCTGAGGAATTTTGAGGGTGTTGTTGATGAGGGAGAGCTACTTCTTGTTCTTGGACCGCCTGGATCAGGATGTTCTACATTTTTGAAGACTATCGCTGGTGAGACAGCTGGTCTTGAAGTTGGACCTGACTCATACATGAACTTCAGAGGTATGTTATTCTCATCTTCCCAATGACTTTCTTAACAGATTTAGGTATCGACGAGAAGAGCATCAGACGCTCCTTTCGAGGCGACGTTCTCTACAACGCTGAAATCGACTGCCATCTCGCCCATCTCACAGTTGGCGAAACCCTCTCCTTCGCTTCATCCGCACACTCACCACGTCACGTCCCCGGCGGCGTAACACGCTCTCAAGCCGACACCATGATGCGCGATGTCATGATGGCCATTTTTGGCATAAGTCACACCGTTGATACACGTGTAGGCGATGACTTTGTGCGCGGTGTAAGCGGTGGTGAGAGGAAGCGTGTTAGTATTGCTGAGGCTGCACTTACGGGTGCTAAACTGCAGTGTTGGGACAATACCACGCGGGGGTTGGATAGTGGGAATGCGATTAACTTTTGTAGGAATTTGAGGTTGCAGGCTGATCTTGTTGGTGTTGCTGCTGCGGTGGCTATTTACCAGGCTCCTCAGTCGGCTTACGATGTAAGTGACCTTGGTCGTTGCATACCCAGAGGCTAACATGCTGCAGTTGTTTGATCGAGTAACGGTTTTGTATGAAGGACATCAGATCTTCTTCGGCCGCATCAACGAAGCGAAGCAGTACTTTGAGAATCTGGGCTTTGAGTGTAAGTCACCTACCATCTTTTGTATCTTAAGCTGACATATCAGGCCCCGATCGACAAACAACACCCGACTTCCTCACCTCAATGACAAGCCCCCAAGAACGCCGCGTAAAACCAGGCTTCGAATCCACCGCGCCCCGAACCCCCCAAGAATTCGCCTCCCGCTGGCAATCCAGTCCCCAACGCAAAGCCCTCCTCCACGAACTATCCCTCTACGAAACCAACCATCCCCCCTCCGAACGTCTAGCTGAGTATAAATCCTCCCGCCGCGCAGAACAGTTCAAGAACCAGAGATCCAAGTCGCCATATACGATCTCGTATCTTGCGCAGGTTAAACTTACCCTTTGGAGAGGTTGGAGACGATTACTGGCTGATCCGGGGTTTACTATTGCTTCGTTGGTGTTTAATCTTATTATGGCGCTTGTGTTGGGGACGATGTTTTTTGATTTGAAGGATGATAGTTCGAGTTTTTATTATCGTGGTGGATTGATCTTTTTTGCGTTGTTGTTTAATGCTTTTGCGAGTCAGCTTGAGGTAAGTTTGTCTTCCATCATGAGACAGTATACTAACATGCCTAGGTTCTTACGGTATATGCCGAACGTCCTGTTGTCGAGAAGCATAACCGATATGCCTTCTACCATCAATCCGCCCAAGCTATCGCAAGTTACATCATCGATCTCCCTTACAAAACCGTCAACATGATCATCTTCAACATCCTTATCTACTTCATGGCACATCTTCGACGCGACGCCGGTCACTTCTTCTTCTTCTGTCTTACATCCTACCTTACAACACTCGTCATGTCGTGTATCTACCGAACCCTCGCATGCGTCACTCGCACGACGCATCAAGCTATGGTACCTGTATCTATTCTGAGTCTTGGACTTATGATTTATACGGGCTTTACTATGCCGACGGATTATATGCTTGGATGGTCCAGATGGATGAACTATATCAATCCGCTGGCTTATGCCTTTGAGGCGTTGATGGCGAGTGAGTTTCATAATCGGCAGTTTGCCTGTGCGAGTATGGTCCCTCAAGGGCCGGGTTACGATGGCGTGCCTGCGAACTCTCGTATTTGCTCTGTTGTTGGTGCTCAGCCTGGATCGTCTATGGTTGATGGCGATAGGTATATCAACATGTCATACGACTACTATAACTCCAATAAGTGGCGGTATGTACCCCTCCAACTACTCAATGGCCCAGGCTAACCTGTCATAGTAATATTGGTATCCTTCTGGGCTTCCTTGGTGGTTTCCTGGTCTTGTACATCATTGCAGCAGAGCATGCAAAGCCTCCACGAAGCAAGGGCGAGATTCTGGTCTTCCGAAAAGGCCGCATGCCTCATAGCTTTGAGAAGACTAAGGGCGATGTTGAGACTCAGGCAACTGATCGACCAGTCGTTGCCGAGAAGAATGCCAATAATGCTTCGGGTGGACTTACTGCTGGTTCTTCGGTGTTTCACTGGGAGGATCTTTGTTACGATATTCAGATCAAGGGTAAGGATCGTCGACTGTTGGATCATGTTGATGGATGGGTCAAGCCTGGTCGATCAACAGCTTTGATGGTATGTCGCCTTTCAACTCACTACTTCTGTACGACTCAACTGACCTTTTCAGGGCGTGTCTGGCGCTGGAAAAACAACCCTTCTCGACGTCTTAGCCACCCGCGTAACAATGGGCGTCGTATCCGGAAACACGCACATCGACGGCCTATCCACCGACTCATCCTTCCAACACCGCGTCGGCTACGTGCAACAGCAAGACCTCCACCTCACAACAATGACAGTCCGCGAAGCCCTCGAATTCAGCGCTCTCCTCCGCCAATCCGCCGAAACACCGCGCGCCGAAAAACTAGCCTACGTAGAACACGTCATTGAAATGCTAGACATGCAAGAGTTTTCAGACGCTGTTATCGGAACGCCTGGTGAGGGGTTGAATGTTGAGCAAAGGAAGAGATTGACGATTGGTGTCGAGTTGGCAGCGAAACCGCAGTTGCTTGTGTTTTTGGATGAGCCGACTAGTGGCTTGGATTCGCAGACTAGTTGGGCGATTTGTGATCTTATTGAGAAGCTTACGGCGAGTGGACAGGCGGTTTTGTGTACGATCCATCAACCTTCTGCGATGTTGTTTCAGAGGTTTGATCGGTTGTTACTGCTTGCTCCTGGAGGAAAGACGGTTTACTTTGGCGGTAAGTTCATCTTGTTACAGTGGTGGACTTGGCTAATCGATACAGATCTCGGTGAGAAGTCTCAGACTCTCCTCAAGTACTTTGAGCGAAACGGCGCTCCTCCATGTCCTCAAGACGCGAACCCTGCTGAGTATATGCTCGACATCATCAAACCTTCCAACGACGAAGAGGTCGAGACCATCGATTGGCACCAGATTTGGAGGAAGTCACCTGAGTTTCAAGAGGTCAAGAAGGAACTTCAACGACTCAATTCTCTTCCATCTACGCGAGGCGCAGAGGCGAATGCTTTGGAGAATGGTGATGCGTCGCAGCATCAGGAGTTTGTGGCTTCGTTCTCGACGCAGTTCCGTGAGGTTTTGATCAGGACTTGGAAGCACTTTTGGAGATCGCCTACGTATATCTGGTCCAAGATCGCTTTGATCGTCCTATCGGTAGGTTCTTTCTTCAAGACAAGAGTATGTGCACTGGCTAACATCTGCAGTCCCTCTACATTGGATTCACATTTGAGGCCAAGAACACCATTCAAGGCTTGCAGAATCAGCTTTACGCCATCTTCATGTACATGGTTCTCTTCCAGAGTCTCAGTGATCAGATCATGCCCATGTTTCTGCCCCAGCGCGACCTGTATGAAGTTCGTGAGCGACCATCCAAGATCTACCGTTGGAACAGTAAGCCTACCCTTATCACCGCTTCAAAGAACCATCTGACAATTACCAGCGTATATCTTGTCCAACATTCTCGTCGAAGCTGCTTGGAACACCTTCATGGCCGTTCTCATCTACTTTTGCTGGTACTACCCCGTCGGTTTCGTCCGCAACACTACGTCTGATGATCAGGCTATCCGAGGTTTCCTTGTGTTCTTGTATCTCTGGATGTTCATGCTCTTCACAAGTACCTTTTCTCACGCGGCTATCGTTTGCATCGCCACTGCTGAGGAAGCTGGCGTTATCGCGACTTTGTTATGGATGCTTTCCATTTCATTCTGCGGGTAAGTCACTCTTCTTTCGACTGAACTTGTGTATACTGACTGTTACAGTGTTGGCGTCGCTTACAAGGACATCCCCAAGTTCTGGACCTTCATGTACCGCGTCTCACCCGCAACATACATCGTCGGCGGTATTATGTCGACTTGCGTCTGGGGCTCCAACGTCAAGTGCGCAGACAACGAGGTTCTTCAGATGCTTGTCCCTGGCAACATGACTTGCGGTGACTACATGGGCCCTTTCATCGACGCAGCTGGTGGTTACCTTCTTGATCGTTCGTCGACTGATGTTTGCAAGTATTGTTCACTTGCTACGACTGGGGAGTTCTTGGCTAGGTTCAACATTGACTATGACGATCGATGGTGGCACTTTGGGCTGCTATGGGTGTATGTCATTGTTAATATCGCTGGTGCGCTGGGTTTCTACTGGTTGTTCAGGGTTCCACGGGGTAGTGGTGTCAAGAGGGCTTGAGATGGAGCCTTGGCTGAATGATTTCGTTTCAAGCAGCTTGTTCACATGTTGCATCTAAGGCGTAATATAGACATAAGATATTTAATTAGACCATAGGATTCACCCATAGTCTATGCTGGAAATGAATATATATGTAATGTGAATAGTAAAATCCCAATGACATCGCCCTCTTTCCTACTCGATGTTCCAGGCACTAATGTAGTTACACTCCTGGGTAGTGAATGGATCTCCACAGCCAACCTCATGGTCCTTGTCGATGAATACAGCAGGAAGATTAAAGTAGCAGGTCGGAATCGTACCCGCAACCAAGCTCCCCAAGTCAACATTCTCATTAGGACTAAGAGCACAGTCCAGAATAGCGCGGTAGTAAAGCTCTCGATTCCAAAGCCCATAGCTCGCCATCTTGTCATAAACTTCACCAGAAACCTCACCCCAGTCCCCAACACGATTGGGCTTGGGATCGTGACGCATGATGTAGAAACAATACTCTTCACCCTCCCGAAGAGCCATCCACTGACGACCCGTAGCATAACCACAGTCCTCTCGGCTTCTAAGTCGCTTATCAGCAACGAGGTGAAACTTGGCAGCTTTCATGACGTTGTTGGCGACCTTGGGCTGGATGTTACCGCTGACAGACTTGAGTGCAACCTGTACAGCCTCGCATTTATCATCGAGAAGAAACCAGCCGGTGGCGAAGAACTTTGTGATTCGGGATTTGTACCAAGGATCGGGTCTGGGGTCGGGAAGAGAGTCGTATTCTGTTTGGTCCTTACCGCCGCCCATGGCGATGCGCAGGGTATCTTCAATCCGGTTGCTTGCAGCTACGAAGAGATCAGCCAATCCAGCTGAAATGGAGGCTTGGTTGATCTCTTCTTCCTTCAGGTTACCAAAGCTGCCAAAGATTCCAGCTAAGAGGTTAAACCCAACCGCGATACCAGGCTATCAAGATTAGTACTTTGTGAATATTGAGCCAGAGGGTACGTACGTTTCCAGCAGCGAGTCCACTGAGAGCACCACCAATTGCACTAGCAGAAGCCAACCATTTGGTCATATCACCAGTATCTTCCTCATTACCGCCAAAGTCCTCCACCATCTGTCCGATTCTCAGACTGCTGATAAGAGTCTTGTCGGTGATTTCTCCCTTGAGGCTGTTGAGCTTCGAGTGAACGCCCTTGGCAGCTTGAAAGATCCAGTACGAGTTCTTGCTGAGGATATCATCACCAAGGCCGTACTTGTCATACTGCTCGGTGCACTCGATGCTGTTGAGAGGATTGCAAGCCTGGCTGAAAACACCGCAACCGCCGGCGCCGGACTTTCCGTCTGTGCCGCCCATGACTCGGTCCTCGAGGTTCTGGAGCCAGTTGTTATCGTGTTCTGCTGGTCAGTCATTGTATCGCGTTCGGGAGTGAAACGTACGTACCCCATTGTGAACCAATAAAGATGTCAAGTTCATCGCCTGCTCTAGATTCGACCCAGAGTTTCTCTGCTACCTCGGGGGTATTGAGAACCCAGCCTTTGCAGAGGGTATCTTTGTTCTCCCAAAGATCAGGGACTTTGTCGTCTTGTCTTTTGGGAAGAGATGAGGCGTTGACTGCGGCCGCGAGGGCTACGAGGGTAGTAGTAGACTTCATGGTGAAGAGAGTGTTGAGAAGCTGAGTGATGAGGGTGATTCCTCTGGATCAGACATGACATTTATATCGCAATGAGGCCATTGCATTACATGGATACCGTCGAGGCCGTAAACCTGTAATTACTATTAGTGAATCCTACAAAGCACAAGCCTTGTTTGATGTTACATAGAAGCTCTTAGCATCAAGTCAACAAAGTTCGATAAGCGGCCAGATAAAGATCTTAGCACAGAAGACAAGAAATAAGCTGTCCCTATCCTCCGGCGGCCGCGGGAGGAGCCGAACTAAACCCCGATTGATTTCGGAGTGGAGTAAAAGCTACTCTAGTCTCATGATGTTGCTTCGCCGTGAGGGAATGCATGAGAGCCTGGTAATTTTAGATTGGGGTCCATGGATTTGATCTGAGTCGAAAGGAGTGTTCTCCATTGAAGTTTTGGTCTACAGTCTTGACTTGAGTGATGCATTGACTCTTTTTCTAGCCTGCCTGAACAATCCTGAACCATTGTTCACCCGTAGTGGTCGAATCCGGATTGGTCGTTGAGTGCTTGGACAACAGAAAAGTATTTATTCTCTTTGGATCATTTCACGATATGACAGAGGGAAAATAAGTGTATGTGCATAAACCCATTTCACCACCGTGGCACAGCAGCATTGGGTGCTCAGCTGCCAGCACATAATCGTCAGGTCGTCACATCAGAGCGGCATCTGCCTTGAATAGCATGGCCCTAAATCGGCAATTGAAACACCAGCGCCGACCCTTCATCTATTAAACATACGACTTAACTATAATGGGACTACAAAAATCAGGATGCCATTCGACTAGATCCTCTTTCTTGCCTTGGCATAAGCCGCAGGGACCTTTTGGACCAGCTCAGTAAGGCAGGCAACCTCCAAGCCCCCCAACAAACTGGCCTAACTCAAGGGAAAATCAGGGACAAGTCAGACTTCGGCAGTTGATCAAACCTCAATGGAAAAGGTTATCCGTAGCTTACTAGGTTAGTGCATGTCGAAGCTTATTTACGGTTGCAATGGGGACTTGGAGTAATTTATTCGATTGGTCAATTACAGAGCACCTTTTCAGCCCTCGCATTCTAACCTATCATGTAGAATAACACGATGTAATTGAATCCTTTAGAATCCTCCTTTGACGATCAATTTCAATGTAGCCCTTGACTTCCGTCCCCAACACGAACAGGATTCATCCCTGCAAACTCACTTCTCCGACGGAGGCTCGGGGAGTCTGTAGCTAAATGACAGGAGAGACTCAAGGTCCTGCTTGCGAAGGTACTCCTCAAAGCTAGCCGTCTTCACAGGCTTCTTTAGTTGCTCCGGTGTGATGGCTCCTTCAACACCGTCCATGTAGCCATGTTCATCGAGATAGGCTGGTCCATCGAGAACTTCATAAGGCAGACCTGTCTTTTTATGCATTTCTTCCTCAGTCACCGACTGGAGGACAGCCTTCTGCCCAGTGACTCTGCTCCAGGTGTCCATTATTTCAATTATGGACAAGTCGCTATCGTAAGCGAGAAGCTTTGTACCGGCGGGTTCATCCTCGACTAGAGGTCGGACAAAAGAACCAGCTGAGCCCTCAATGTCGATGATTGGCAGTCTGAGATTCTCAGATGCGGGGACTGTAAGTATATACTCTCCAGTTTCAGCATCTTTCTTGGGATACAAGAATGGGTTGGTAGCGTAGGCTGCCATGTAGATATACGATGTCTTCTTTGCAAGTTCAGGCATCTCATTCTCGATGTACTTGACAGCCGCAGCCTTGGTCTCCCAATGGTGGCAATGGGAATATTTTCCATTGGAAACATCCTTCATCGGCCCAAGGGCGGAGTAGATATACTTCTCAAGAGTAGTTGTCTTGGAAGCTGCATAGGCTGCATTTTTGACATGTCGCTCCTCAGTGTCGTAACCAATTTGCTGAGCCGAAGCTTGATCTTTGCCTTGACTGAGAGCGGCCATGTAAGGAGCCCAGAAGTCGGTGTTGACAAAAATGGCGTGAGCACCATCAAAGGCTTTGATGAGAGATTCTGGGTCGTTCATGTCTGCTTCGACAATCTCGGCTCCAAGGTTTTGGAGAGCTTGAGCTTTGGCGGATGTTGAATTGCGGGTCAGGGCGCGAACGTGCCAGTTTGGGAGGGAGAGGAAAGTTCTGGCAACTGAGCCGCCTTGGGTGCCTGTCGCGCCGACGACTGCAATGATTTTGGCAGACATTGTGAAGATATATGATTGAGAAGTTGGTGATGAGTGTTCAGTAATGAAGTTTGTCAATTTTGAAGGAGTGATGGTGCTTTTGGAGCGGACTTCAAGATAATATTTATATTTAGCCCATTCCGGCGTTAATACTTAACCTTTTTTAAACTTTTTCGTTAGTAATTATCTCCTTGATCTTCGCGATAGCCTCAATCGTTGAATGGGGCTAAAGACAGTAAGCCACTGTTGATCGACAATTTGGGTAACT
This sequence comes from Fusarium sp. DS 682, assembly GCA_014764975.2. NCBI lineage: Eukaryota > Fungi > Ascomycota > Sordariomycetes > Hypocreales > Nectriaceae > Fusarium > Fusarium sp. DS 682. Next base: position 29,911 of record JACYFE010008990.1, read on the forward strand.
GGCTTTCCGACCTGTGATTGGCTGAAAACCCGTAAGCCATCTCGCCACACGGACTTCGGACTTAGCACAAATTCCCTCCGCCAGAACAACCAAGATTTGACCCTCACACGCTCTACGAGACAATTACAGGCGGTTACACCCAATTGATCTATTCTTGAGCCATGGGCGACACATGTAGCGACGTTACGGCCAATGAGGCTGGCGCTGGCTCTCGGAAGCCGATGGGTAACAGGGATGATGACGCTCCACCAAAAAAGCGTCGGGTCTTGACTACAGCGCGGAGGGAGCAGAATCGAATGGCGCAGAAAGCATTCCGTATGCCATTCCCTACTTACCGAGGCTATGAAGCTGACAAGTATCTGTAGGAGAACGTCAAAAGAAAGAGCGGCTGCGTTTGAAGCAAGAAAAGGCCCGAGCCAAGCATACTCAATGCTTCAGACCACTACTAAAACGCGAAGATATCTGCACAGATAAGAGCGCAGAGCACCAAGATACAACCCAAGATTCGCCACAGCCTGATGACCAACCATCACAAGATAGTCAGAGACCATCAAAGACTGTTTCCGTGCCAAAAACGACAAGCCAACATGCTCAAGACCCCTCGGAGCTTCTGTCCGAGTCCAATTTCCCTGACCTTTACATGAATATGCTCCAGTTTTCACCAACGGCCATCTTCACATCGTGCCTCACCAACGCAGTATCCCTCGGAATTGATCCGTCTCGTATCGCAAACTGCAGTGTAGAGCATATCTCACCATTCTTCCAACCCAATCTGTCATCCATACTTGATCACTCCGATCTTGTGCAAGCAGGGTCTACCATCCTCTCATCCTTCAACAATAGCAGTATTCCCGTTCATCTACGTCCAACAATGGCACAAATACTCATCCCGCATCACACAAGCTTAGACCTTATCCCTCTTCCGTTCCTGCGCGAACGTGCAATCATGTTATCAGCCGCAATGCCCCATGTCTTTAATAACTGGGAACTCAAACTCGATATCTACGAGAGAGGCGGGTTGACTATATGGCGACTGAAGCATGAGAAGGGATCAAATACGAGGGATAGTTACCCGCCTTGGGATATGAAGAGTTGGGAAGCTGCGCCGTGGTTTTTGAAGAAGTGGTGTATGCTTATGGGGAGGGAGTATGATAAGCTGCATAATCAGAGCATTGGATGGCAGGTTGTGAGGGATATGATATGTTCAAGAGACGCGCAGCGGTTAACAAATAGTTAATCTTCAAAAGAGGCAAGGATAATTATATCTTTACGCACTATAGCGGCCTAAAGCCTATACCTGAGGACATGTATTTGCTATTTTAACTAAAGCACTAACTCTCTTTCAGTCCATTCCCAGAGCCTCTCTCCCAATTCATCATCTTTGCCATCCTCTGTCGCCAGACTATGCTTTCCAATCGTCTCATAATACTCTCCACTTACAACACCCGGCGCAACCGACGCCCAAAGCTGATTCCTAACGCCCTTTGCAACAGGCGTGATCAACATACATCTAACCACAGGGTACAAGTACCATGCGATACCCCTTGCCTTCTCCAACAACTCTGTTTTCACGAGACCTGGATCGATTGCAGATACTGTAAAATGCGGATACTTCCTGGCCAACTGGCGCACCCAGAGGATGTTGGCAAGTTTGCTCTGGTAGTAGCACTGGTAGAGACCAATTGACTCGCCGTTGGTTTTAAGCGTCTCGAAGTCGAGGCCGCCTTTCTTCAGGTAGACGTGTCCATGGGATGCGAGGCAGATGATTCTCACATCTGCACCAGGTATATTTGTTGTTTTGTCAATCAGAGGAATGAGTAGTTTAGTCAGCAAAGCGTGTCCCATATGGTTTGTGCCAAACTGAATCTCGTATCCTTCTTGGGTACAATCGGGAGGAACAAACATGGTGCCTGCGTTGAGCATCAAGATGTCCAGTCTTTCGCATTCTGAGAGCACAATCTGCGCTGCTTCTTGTACGGAGGCGAAAGAGGAAAGATCAAGTGGAGCAATCTGACTGAAGCTGACGGAACCTTTTGCTTGATCTCTTGGGCTGCACGTTGTGCTTTTTGCAACTCCCGCCCACATAGATAAATGCGTTGGGAATTGTGGTATGCGAATTGGAGGACGGATTCTTTGCCCAGACCGGCAGTGGCACCTGTGACAAGTATGACTTTGCCTTCGAGAGATGGGATGTCTTTTAGGTCAAAGTCTTGCTGCTTGTTCCACAACATTGTGTAGGTAAAAGATAGACAGAAGGGGGTTAGAGAGTCAAGCCGTGGTGGAATAGAAGGATGCGGATGAGAGCGACTTGGATTGAAGATAGTAGCTCTTGATTCAAGCCTTGGATACGGAGGAGGGCGCTCAACCTATTTATTTGAAAATAGCCTCAAGAAGAGGCACAGCAAGAGCGAAAAAGGGAATGCCTTATGCTCAGGCTAGGCGGAGTCACTTGCCTTGCCTATTGTCAGCATCAGGGTCTTGTATATATGCACTTTAATACACCATAACACTCAGCTGGCCAATTAAGTATCAACACCTACCATAAAGCCACTGCAACACTTAATAGGTGCGTTCTTAACATGTGACTTCTGTCAAGCAGTCAGCAGCTCAAAACACCCCGCACTCAGCCCGAACTTGCGATCTTTTCCACTGTAACTCGTGGGTTTAACCGTCGTACGGTGCGGCATTTACCAAAAAAACCCAGAGAGCCCATGTCCCACCTTGGAAAGTAGTCCTTTAGAAATGGATCCTTTCACCACGCTGAGCCTAGCAGCCGCCATCATACAGTTTGTTGATTTCGGCTCTAGAGTGATCACTACGACTCGCGAGATTTCTCTGTCTTCTATGGGACTTCAGAAAGATCACGAAACGCTAGATGACACATGCACCCATCTTTGTGCATTGATTGATCAACTAGATGGAATACATCAAAGCACTGACGCGCAAACAAGAAGTCAAGATGAGGTGGCATTACGGCAGCTTTCCGACAGCTGCAGAGGAACAGCTCGTCATGCATATTCTCGCCATCACAAGGTAAAGCCCAAGACCTTTCAAATTCAAGTGAGAACCTATCTAATAGTCCCAGTAATAAACAGTCAAGGGATTTGCAAGAACTACAGAAATTCAAGGAAGCCAGTCGTTCTATGGAACTTGATCAGTCAGCTAAACTAGACAAGATAGCTAAGGCTATTGATCAGATCAAGTATAAAGCGTCTTTGAGCAGAGAGCAAAACAACAACCCCAAAAATAGCGCCATAGCGCGTCAAAAGTTCAGCCAACTATCTCGAATGGCTTCAAGACCTGGAGACTGATGTACTTGACATCTCCTTCCAGCAAAAGCTCCTTCGAGCGCTGTATTTTAGGACAATGAAAGTTTGCCACGACACCATTGCTGAAGCTCATGCGGAAACCTTCCGTTGGATACTTGAGAGCTAGACGTTGCAAGATTCAAATGAGGTTTACAAAATGCTCAGGTTTGCCGAGTGGCTGGAAGAGGAGGTGGTATATATTGGATTTCCGGCAAAGCAGGGTCCGGAAAGTCTACGTTGGTGAAATTCGTCGTCGATCATCAGCGCACGAGAGGCCTTCTGTCCACCTGGTCTCATCCAATGGAATGCATCACAGCATGCCATTTCTTCTGGAGTGCTGGGACAAGGCTGCAAAAGTCGTTGGAAGGACTGCTTAGGTCGCTCCTGTTTGACATCTTTCGACAAGTACCGCAACTCATAGCCGACATTGAAGACATCGCTCTCATAGATGATTTTAAACCTGAGTTTTGGTCCCCAGATGAGGGACGACCATGGTTCATCCGCGAGCTTCGCAAGATCGTCGAATGTCTTGCCGCCCTTAGTACCATCCCAGTTCGCTTCTGCTTCTTCATAGATGGGCTTGATGAGTTTTCTGGAAATCACAGGGAAGTCATCGGGATCCTCAAACGGCTGGCTTCATCAGCCAACATCAAAATTTGTGTTTCCAGCCGGCCCTGGAATGTATTTGAGGATGCTTATGGGGGGTCCATTTCACAGAAGTTATCTCTTCAAGAACTTACGCACAACGATATTCGTAACTATACCATGGGTATGCTAGAAGTACACCCCAACTGGGCCGAGTACTCATGTTCTGGTGATATCCTTCTCAGCGAGATCACAAACAAGGCACAAGGAGTCTTTCTCTGGGTATTCTTGGTTGTTCGCTCAATAGAGTCAGGATTGGCAAATGGCGACTCAATTTTGACTTTGCAGCGCCGCATAGACACCTTTCCGCAAGATCTAGAGTCATTCTTCAAGCATATGCTTGAAAGCATTGATCGCTTCTACTACCCAGAAATGGCCCGGACCTTCAAGACTACGCTGCAAGTGCGAGAACCATTGAGCCTTATGGTTTATTCGCTCATGGACCAGTGTTTAGAGTCCGATGAAGTGGCTTTGGCATGTCCCATTACTCCAATGGATAGCCACGACATCTTTCAACGGCGCATGCAGATGCGACGTCGTCTCGATGGTCGTTGTAAAGGCCTCCTCGAGATTCAAGCTGATCGATCAGCGATTGACTACTTAGGGCCAAGAATTGATTTTCTGCATCGCACAGTCCGTGATTTTTTTGTCTCACACAGGAAATGGTTGACTTGCTCGACGAACATGCATCAGATTTCAACCCAAACATAGTGATTTTTCGGGCTTATGTTGCTTTGGTTAAGATGATGCCAGTAAGAAAGGAACATTTCGAAAATGGGGTTTTGGCTCAGATAACTGCAGACGCATTCCTTTATGCCCATCGTGCGGACCAGGAGTCTAGCTACTCGGAGGTTGGGTTGGTAGACGAGCTACGCTTCACACTGGAAGGTATAGCTGGCTCACTCGACGTTGAACCACCGTGGGAGCGAGGGAGATTTATTGAGTTTGCTATATCCAAGGGGTTTTCGGACTATCTGTCTCAGCAACCCGAGTTACAACCGAGGACAAGATATATACTGAACAGTACATTCCTTCGAGAAGCGCTCACCGAGACAGTGATGCCCGGCAAACAAGACGGACATGATATCACTAAAGTCATAGCTCTACTTCTAAGGCGCGGCTCTGACCCTAATCGCATGGTCTCGAGTCCAGCGACTTCGTTCCCAATCTCTCCAAAAAGAGGCATATTTTCTTGGCCATGGTCAGGCCGTACATCTCCAGGGAGAGTATACGAAACTAGCAAAATTCCGATATGGGCTCATTGGCTTGGCATATGCAGTGAGAACATTATAAGGCCAAACATAAGTCAAGAATGGGCTGAAAGACAGAAAAGAACCCTTGACCTGTTGGTCAGCCACAACATTGATATCAAAAGCATTCTTACGGGTGGAGAGTACCTTGGCGATTTTCTGCGGGCAATCTATGGGTACTCCAGACACGAATCACCGCAGGGTCTGTGTAGTACCTTTACTCGCATGCTTGAAATACTACTACAGCATGGCGCAGATCCTAATGCGCCTATTGGAAACACGACTGTTTGCAAGTCCTTTTTCATCACCCTTCGAGGAGCGGCGAGAAAGCAAGACCAGAACAGCTCCCCTCCTATCAGTCCCTCCAGCCTTCGAATGCTTACTAAGGTGGCTGAATTGTTATTACAGTACGGAGCCGATCCATCTTGCGTGCAGGGTACACACGAAATTGACGCTATTTTCACTGCAAGGCAGTCGGAGCGTCTCAAAGAGCTTTGGAAAGCCAAGTACGCAGAAAGAAGGTCTCCGGTAGCTCGGCTCATCATCGATTGGCTGTGGTGGCAGTGAATTTTTGCGAGAGAATGCAATAAAGTATTGAGTGCAATAGAATAATAGTTCCTTAATGAGTTTAGAGCATTGATTAAGCATCTAGGAGAGCTTGTTGAAGGTAGCATTGAGGATTATGCTTACGTCAGACGAATATCAGGATCGGGAGCCAATAGGTTCACGGGTACCCGTGATTCTATTAATTTCACGGGTCCCGTAAAAATGACTAAGCACAGTGCGTCTACCCCCTTCCTGCACGCCACAACAAGTGGAATTAGACAAT
>JACYFE010008997.1:0-14897 GCA_014764975.2 Fusarium sp. DS 682
AGTGTAAGCCACTTATCTCAACAGACTGCCCATAGTGCTGTGTCCAAATCACTGCGAAGCTTGAGAGGACGATGTAGAGAAGCCCGTATCCGATGGCGGAGATGACAGCAGCCACTTGGATGATGGGATGGAATGCGAGGAGACGAAGTGGACGGGTCATAGCTTGGCTGAGAATTTTGGTTAGAGAATGGTCCACTTGTGTGCGCTCTGCATAAGTATAGTATGGCTGTCCTGTTTCCTTTCGCAGTTTCTTAGCTCGTTTCTTGAGAATTGCAGGGGCATATGTCTCGCGGAATGTGGTGAGAGAAATGGCAGCCATGGCGACTTGAAACAGTGAAGTAGACCAGAACATCCATCTCCATGAGATGCGATAAGTCATGAAACCGCCAATAACGGGTCCTTTTGTAGGAGTCAGTGATGCAACGGCGTAGTAAATGAAGGTTCTTTGGACTTACCGGTTGCAGCGCCGATCAGAGGAATAACTGAATACCATCCGAGAGATTTCCCACGTTGGTCAGGGCGCCAGATATCGCCTAGAACACCACCTCCAAGGGCATAAACAGCACTCGCTCCAAAACCGGCAAGGAATCGTGTGCCGATAAGCATCTCCTTGCTATTCGAAAAACCACAAGCGAGATTCCAAACGAGGAACCAAATATTGGAGACATGAAGAATAGTCTTTCTTCCATAAACCTCGGACAACGGTCCAATGACAAGGGGGCCAAAAGCGGTGGCAAGAAGGTAAATAGTCAATGCCATGACGGATTGAGTGGCTGTCATGTTGAGGTCTTTGGCGATGACGGAAAGGGCGGGTGCCATTACTGTTGAGACGAGGATGCGGTTGAAGCCTGTTATTGAGAGGACGTTTGTGACGGCCCATTTGCGCTTTGTTGGCCAGTTTTTGGGATTGTCGCTGTCGAGCTCGTTGAAGGCGACGAGGTATGGATCTGTAGGTGTTCCATTTATAACGCCGAGCTCGGTGTCGAGAGTCTTGTCTTTGACGTCGGTAGTCATCTCGAATGGCAAGATGGATATTTATAGCCAAGACTGAAGGCTGTGTTCAACCGTTTACTGAAGATGATAGAGAACAGGCTCGACCGAAAATTGACTACGAAAGTGAAGTCTTTATACCCCGCTCCGACAAGCAGAAATCACGACCGGAGACCGATTCCTCCTAGAATGGTAGTGCTTACGGAGGTAGCGCGGAGCTATCGGTCACGATGTCTGGTTATCAGATCCTTCTTATCAGATCGGCAAAATAGCGGCATTACATGAATCATCAAACGAGCCAATCTCATAAGTCGTGGCTTGAAGAATCCTTGCAAATGTTGGGGTTGAATGACTCAACGCGTGAAGGATTTGGAGTTGGCAGAACAAAAGAACCCGCGTTATCCGAGACAGTACTCAAAGGGGAAGGACGCAAGACATTGGGAAAATCGGTCAACTGGAGGGATAATGTGCACAGTTATGTAAAGTTTCATATGTAGCTTATGCAGTAATTATCACTGTGGTATTTACTTAGACGCCTCAAGTTCCTTCTTCTCACTTTCTCCCAACAATCCCAATGCCTCACGACGAGTTGGCGCTGATGCATCAAAGTACGGCTTCTCAGCCAAAGATGTCACACGCGTGCCGTGTCGTGGCTCCCGTCCGCTATAATCCCAGCTCGCGTTATGAATAGTAATACTTGCATCGTTAGCTTCATGCAGTTTGTCGTCTGGAAAGTACTCACCGATTGTCCCAAAGCGCCGAGGTCCTAGGCGTCCATTTGAATCGAACTTGGATATCAACATTCTGCTCATACACATCGTATAGATAGTTGAGAATGACATCGCTCTCTGCCCTATCAAGACCAACAATTCTATCCGTCATAGCGCGGTTCACCCAAAGAGCTTTCCAACCTGTAGCGGGATGAACGCGGACAATAGGATGAATGCGCTCAATATACTTTGGACCTTCTTCAGGATGATCGCGGTCCAAGTAAGGATGGGCAGATCGATAGACAGCTGATCGACCATCGATGATCTTGCGGAACTCTGGGGAGAGTTTCTCATATGCGGCGTAGCCAGAAGCCCAGAGTGTATCGCCACCTACAGATGGAATAGTATCGTTGTGGAGATGAGTTATACCTGCTGGTTGTTTCTCATGAACAAGGTCTGTATGCCAGCGTGATGCGCCTCCGGGTTGGCGGAAGCTTGCTGGGCGCTCTGTGGCCTGGAGATCGGGCCAGAGCACGCTTACGCCTGGAAGACCAGGGACCTGAGGGACTTGGGGCTTCAACCTTGTCAGCATTCATCAAGAGCAAGGATGGATAGTGTTGCTTACATGGACTTCAACTTCTCCATACCATTCTCCAAGCTCCTTCTGCTGCTGCGGCGAAAGATCCTGATCTCTAAAAAAGACAACACTTCGCTCCGCAATAAGCAAAGCAAGTTCATCACGCTGCTGATTAGTAAGATCCTTCAACTGAAGACCTTCAATCTCAGTGCCGATGTACGCAGTCAGATCAGTGACTTTAGTCGCAGCGGACAAGAGGTTCTTCTTGGACTTGTCAGCTCGAGCGCCAGCGTCGACATGATCGCGGGGCTTATCTCGAATCTTGTAGACGTCATCGAGATATAAAGGGCGAGAGGGGCGATAGGGATAGCCTTTGGAGAGGTCTACACCTGATTTTTCGAGACGCTGCTTTGCTGCGTCGGGGAGCTTGAGGGTGTCTTTGATAGGTTCTGCGACATCTTTGATGCTTGGGTCAATTGGGGCTGGAACCATTTTGGCCTGAATATTGAATCTTTTTTATTTGATATGATAGTTTACTAAGAAGTTGCGATTGACTGTATCAAATTATGAGAGCGCATGGCATCTTCATATACAATAATCATCCCCTCATTACTGTTACAATGACCCCAAATCGGCCAGTCACGCCATGATGGCACACAATGACCAAGACTTACTGCGACAAACATAATTGGCTAACGTTCGACATGCGATATGCAAAGTGATTGCAACATGGAGAATTGGCCAATCCATTTCTTGACGTATTGCGCGATTGACTGGTCTTGACTAGAACCGGAAATAGCAGCACCTCGTTTATGAGTTGATGGTGTCGTGTAATTGAGGATTTGTAAGACGGGAGCTAGATAATGACCCCTCACTTCGTGATGCGGACGAATAACGGCCAAAGTCGCTGCTGATCCGCCGTTTATTGCAGAAAGGAGGGATTTCGGTGTTGCATCTGATTCCTTTTGGTCAATCATGTTCGTTGACTTATCGCGTTCACATATCAAGAGACTGAGCTGTAGCTCGTCGGATGCTAAATTTGTGTATATGGGCGAATACTAGAAAAAGCCCGATGGAAATTCTGAGAAACTTCATATTAGAAACATGCAATCTAAAGTCGTGACAGCTATAGCTTCGCTCGAGGAACAGCAGCAAGCTCCTGACTCTCACTACTCCTCCAAACAGCCGCAGCCTTGGGCTGACTATCCTTCCACTGCCACTTCGCCTGACTTTGCTTCTCCTCCACCAAAAGCTTGTGCACAAACTGTCCAAAAATCGGCAACATTTTAAACCCATGTCCACTATCACCACTCAATACCGCCAAAGTCGCATTAGTACCAGGGACGTAGTCGATGATGAAATCAGAGTCATCTGTATCAGCAAACCAGCAAAGATGTTGATCAATCAAAGGTCGATCAGCGAGTTGGGGAAAGACTTCTTTGAGAAGCAGACGGATGTGTGTTTCGTCTTCGAGGGGCATGAATTGAGAATCTGCTAGGTCGGGGAAGGGGATTGAGAGTCCGTCTTTGGTGTAGGCGTAGTTTGTGAAGGCGCCACCCATGTGGCAGAATTTGAGTTTCTTGGTTTTGAGATCGGGCTCGAAGAAGAAGGCGAGATCTCGGACGTTGGTGACGGGGATGCCCTTTAGGTCGGCGGCTTCTTTGTCTGTGAGTTGGATATGTGCGACGCCCCATGCGCGACCGGTCATTTGCTTTCCAATTCGTGGAAGAATATTGGCTGCGTCGGCGCCCAAAGCCACGATGGTCTTGTCGGCTGAGTGAATGGTTCCTCCCCGAGTCCTCGCACCGATGCACTTTGTCCCCTCTCGACTTGACGCGTAGAGAAGTGACTCAACCTCGCCGTCCTTCTTGCCAAGATGAAACTTGACACCAAGCTTAACGCACTCCTCATAAACGGCTCTCAAAGCATTAGCAGAGTGGCCGTAACCAGCGAGTTTGTTGTGATATCCGGTAAAGCCAGTGAGGGGGCCACTAAATTTGGGAACGAGCTTCTTGATCTCTTGGCTGCTGTTCAAACGAGTAGTTTGGCCATTAAATGCTGGGTTCTTCTGCAGTGACTGAAAATAGCTCTCCACTGCACCCTTGGTGTTCTGAGCGGCTTTACCGGAAGTGACGTTGAGAAAGCCGGTTTGATGGTAATGAGGAGTATACAAAGGATCAGATTGCCATTTTCGAATTGCATCCTGTTACTTGTCAAATAGTGCATCTGTAGCAGAAACTTGGTTGACTCACGAGTGCCAGCTGGGTATAGAAGTCATCGGCGTACTCGGCACGGATGACCTTGTTCAAATCATAAGCTGCCGAGAAACGACTAGGCACATCGACATCCTTCTCAAGGATTGTGATGTTCTTGTAACCCTTTTGAGCCAGTTCAAACGCTGTCGCAAGTCCGAAGCAACCGCCTCCGAGGATGAGAATTGACTGATTTGTGTTTTCTGTGGTCATTTTGCTTGCGCGAACAATGTTTCACGTCGTTGATGAGGCGGATTGCTGTTCCGTTGAGCGGTCAATGACGACGTCTATTCCGACAGCCCCAACCGAAACAATTTAAGTCAAAGTAAGCTGCAGTGAAAATGATAAGTTGAAGAGAGATTATGGGTACGGTCATATATTTAACATCTCCATTGCATCCATTGTTCTGGAAGAATGGCGTATCGGGTTGTCATCCGATATCGCCAAACAAACACTGTCATGCCTTCTGTCTCCTCACGAGGACCACAGAATTCGTTAGCGTAGCCGCCAAAAGATACACTGTCCTTGACTGTCCCGCCACCAAAGATAAGTCAACCTCCACTAATTGACCCGTCTTCCCCGCTTCGTCGGTGTCTACCCCGGATTATGAGCATCATGTGGTCTTGACTTGGGAAACACAGCACACAATTGCTACGCTGATAAAGCGGATATGTCTTTGGGGCTTATCTGGCGGCATGAGACGCATGCTATTGGATGTTGGATTGCCAGATGCTGACCTCCGCTCTCGGTCTACGCTTTGGCTTTCGCCCGTTGCGGTATGTCAAGTGTCCGTTTCACCGTATGTGATGCTTGGAACCAGAAGCGGAAAGACGTTACAGTACTCTCGCATTGTCTACGGTTCCACTACCGATACATTCAGTGGCAGTGTCAGCATCCCACGTCGGGACCATCATCAACGGAAGCCATCCCGAACACTCGCCGCCCGGCCCCACCGACTTCATATCTATCGGATCATATTTATCTCCAATTGCAGAACTTTATAGCCAATACTACTACGGTGAGTCAAAGGCTCAACTTTCACCGTTCGATGATTCTCTGAGTCAATATCTTCATGACGGACCTCGCCGACGCAAAGACGTTAAAGACATCTCCCAAGCTGTGAAACCCTCCAACGTTTATGCGGTAACAATTCCGTATCTCAATAACCCCAATGAAGCACCAAGCAGAATAGCCAACGGCGGTGCGACACCAAAGAACCGCCCTCCCACAAAAGCCGTTGCAGTGACGACAACCCACCAAGGATCGTCAGCCAAACTTTTGCCCGATTGAAAGCCCTGGTCAATGTACCCAACTTGCCAAATCCTATAAACAGCTGTGTAGATCAATCCTACAGCACCAGCATTGATGCCTCGCACAGCAGATTTGACCCACCGTCGGCTCCTCAAAACTCCCCAGACGCCCATCGTTCCATGAACGAGAACCATACCAGGGACAAAGATCCCGAGATATGCAATAAGCGCTCCAGCAATAGCAGGGTATCCGTTGTTAGCAGCCGTCAAACCACCCAAGAACACCGCGAAATTGAAGTTTGGTCCTGGGAAAGCCTGGACAATAGCGAGTCCGATGAGGAAATCACGCGGAGTAACCCATCCCTCAGCAACTACATATTCCCGAAGGAGAGGGATAACCACGGGTCCTCCCCCGAAAATGATAGTGCCAGCCAGGTAAAGATTGGCAAAGAGTTTGTACAGTAGCGGAGCATCAGATAAAGTTCCTCGCAGCACGACAACAATAATGAATGAGACAAGGAAGGTGGCGATGATAGCTGTCCCAGACTTCCAGGAGAAGTTGAGGCGATATTCCTGGGGGACGACACGTGGTTCATCCTCTCTCGGTTGCGTCTCTTGTTCGCGAAGAGCGATAGTCGAATCATTGACGTTATTCTCCGTTCCATTCTCTGCACCCTGAATATTCTGGCTCTCTGTCGACCTGCCTCTTCTCACTTTAATTAATGCATTCTTCACAGCCCTAACCGGACCATGTAGCCAGCGAAAGTCATACACAATGGTACAACATCCGCCCGCAACAATGAGAACTGGAAAGTACCAGAGGGCATTATACAGTATTCCAGCCGCCGCAGTGACTGAAAGAACAAGCCTTGTAACTTGGTCGGTGATTGCCTTGTCGGAGAGCTCGACAGCCGCTAGAGCGATGATTCCAACAGTGGCCGCATTCAGACCTGAGAGTAGGGCGTATACTGCTCGAGGTAGTGTATCTCCGATGTTGGAAACACCGACTGAGAGTCCAAACATGCCTAGAAAACCAGGCAAGCTGAGCTGGTCAGTTCCTTCGTCTCATGTAGGCGTTCAATGCGTCTTACCTCCAGATAAAAAATGCCAGAAGAGCTTCGAAGAGTCCACCGTGAATCAAGTTGATGCAATACAGCATTTTTGTACTGGCAGGGCCGGAAAGAGCTTGAGAGACGCTGAAGAGTTCTTGGAACTAAACACTACTGTTAATTGGCTGCAAGGGGCGGGGGATGCCTTGCAAACGTACAATCTGCTCGTCGATCCATTGCAATTTTGTGACAAACTTGTCGTGAAACTGTATCCGTTAGTCATGCGACGAGAGAGTTGTGAAGATGATTTGCTCACGATCTTGAAGTGGACAGGCGGACCGCCAAATGCAGTAAAGCCGAGATGCCAATTGACTTTGAGCGTCTGCAGACCGCGATCTGCGGCTCTACGCACAGCGTGCTCCCATCCGCCGACGACCATAATGAACCAGCTGAAGCTATCACAAGCTTCGTGATTGACGTCTACAAAAGATGTAGGAAGATAATTGGCTCAGGAGAGCTGATTTTAAGCTTCAATTTTGACTCAGTCATATCACGCCATTGGATCTAAACCCTTTTCAACTCATGGCCTGACTGACCAATGATAGTGAGGGAGTGCCAGATACCTGTTCTCTCGCCGTGATAATAATTAGATAGCCTTGTCAGATTTAGCCAATATTGATAAATACTCCCTTGCTGCTCAATACTAGTTACTTGGCGAAGATCAGCCAATACTGCTCTGGTAACTGAGCACGTGGGGCTGTTCTTGGAAAGTGTCTCGAGCCAACTGTTTACCGCTAGAAATCCAGCTTTAATTACACCCCACCAGCGCAGATTATTTCTTAGTTACATATGTATAAAGCAGTGAGTTTGCAACGAACAATCTGACTTTCTACCTGATCAAAAAACTACAGTGAAATCACTACAACAAATTGTTTCGTAATCCCCTTAAGATAACGTCCTAACCTACACCAACCGAAATCTCTGTATAGGCACCCCCCTCTTCTTTAACTCCTCCTCTCTCATCCGTGGATCACAGCCTGAGAATTCTATATCCTCAACCGCCGGATCATAACGTGAAACGGACCAGGCTGGCATCATGATTCCATCCCCTGGATCCGCCATCCCTTCTATGAATCCATCAGGCAAAGGAACATCATCTAGCCGCGGGTCTGATCGTCGTACAGGCTCTCCCTCTTTCCAAAATGCAAGAAGCCTCAGCGGTGTGCCCCAACCTCTCTCCCAACCGTGAAAGTCATCCCCAAGGAAAGCCTGACCGTCAGAGAAGCTTAGGTGATAACATGGTCCTACCACCAGATAGCATTCATCGTCTCGGGGATGGAGAACTAGTGGGCAACTCAAGCCGAGGAGAGTAACAATTATGTCTCCTCTGCGACTATCTGGTGGAACACGGCAGAAATTTCCATTGCGCGTTTTGGTACAGCCAATTGCTAGGGCCCATTTAGGAAGACTCCGGATATAAAAAGCGTCGTCTTCGCCCGTGACACCAGCTAACCACTGCCGTATGAGATCCCGCCAGATACGCAACGGCGTTAATGTCCATTTGTCAGGAGGGAGAAGCTTCTCTGCACTATAATCCCATAGCTTTCCATATGTCATCATCTATATCAGTCCATCGAGGCACTTGTCGTCCTCATGGAAGTTATTTCCCGCAAGATCCCGAAATACGTTGAGAATCCTTTCGCGATAGTCCACATATGATTGCAAAATCTCCTTTTTAGGTAGAAGAAATGGCGTGCTGCATATCTCGTCGCAGGTCACACCCGCAACCTCCAAAACACCGGGCTCGATCAAGACTGCCGAGGCAGCAGACCTGCCACCGGCATTGGACCCGAGCATAAGAAATCCGTAGTCCGGAATCTTTCCAAGGTCGGCTACCCAGCTTGGACGTGTAAGCGAATTGCAATAAATCATAAATTCGAGAGTTCGATGCCGCTTTATATGGTCGACGGCTGCTGAAGCTAGTACGTCCTTGGCAGACTTTGTATAGTCCACAATGATCGAACTAGCCGCATCAGGGTTCATCAAGCCCCGAAGAGCATATAGTCTATCGCGATCATCAGAGCAGTGGTAGAGGAGCGTCGAATTCAACAATAATAGCCAGCTGTCAGAGTTCTTCTGAGGCATCGTGCAAGCCAAGGCTCTGCAGCCAAATATTTCGATGTTAACGGTGTGACTGGCTGGGTCAAGGAAGTTTTCCGGTGGTGTTAGCTGGGAAAAGGATAGGAAGACAATAGCATCCCTAAACTTATGCCATAGCATCTCTTCGTGGCCCAGTCGCACAATAGATGTTTCTTGATTTGCCAAAACAATTTCTTGATGAGTCCAGAGACGTCGGTGGCAGTCCAAAGCCAACAGCTGCTCGAATATATGCCAATAAATAATGGGTGAGTTATTTGGTTCGTTTCCTTCTGTGATGGGCTTAATTTTGAAGTCATACAATCCTTGATAGAAATTGAAGGAAGCAGATTCGAGATAGCTTCCTATCCATCGCAGTGTTTCCATAAAAGACGCGCTCCAGGACGTTTCGGGGCCCAGCCATACAACGACTCGGCTGGCGAGCTTATAAATATCCTGCATGCGTTGCACTTGGGACGAGCGTTCATGGATGTCTTGTTGGTTAATGCACATAGAATCGCACCAGATTATACGTCTTCTATCGCGATATCGAAGCTCCCGCAAAGCGCATGCTAGGTTCGGTCCAATATTAATGGTTCCAGACTGCAAGGAGTGCTCTTCATGCTCAAGGTGTCCCGTCGTAAGTCTTATGGATTCTGGATGGACTGGTCACCCCAGCAGTAGGACAGTGCTTCGAATTCTGGTATTTCAAAATCCTCAGGTGACAGTCTTTTATGCAAGAGGATGCCAGAAAGAGGGTCTCCCGGTAGCCCAGGCTGCAGTTCTAGGAGCCGAAGCTCTAGACAGCGCAAAGGAGGATATTGGAAAGAGACCTCGATATCTTCTTTGCTAACGTGACGTCTCATCGATGCCATCTTTATCGACGCGATCGTTATGGCAATGCTCTGTATCGGTTTGTTCTGTATCAATTGGAGGAGCTCAGAGTACCATTCATGCCTCGATTCTCGATGTATGTGTGGAAATTGGCATTTCCGTCACTGGCTTGTTACGTAAGAGCTGGTTGAAGGGGAGAAAATGGCGAGAAATATCCAGAGGAAATGGGCCACTGTTATAAAAGCAAATGGAGGTGGTCTGACTGGCAAGGCTGTGTATGAACACCGCCACTGCCAGGTTGTATGTAAATGCATGATTGAGGCGCAAAGACCCCTTGGATCACTACAAGGCTGATAAAGAAACTATAGTTTACAATAGGTTGACTACCAATGAGTAGCACGCGATACAATCGCTTGGATCTGCAATTTGCTACATAAAGCAAGCTCATACCAGGAAGCCTATGAGATTAGTAGTTAGGAGAAAATTAAAGGAAGCCAAACTATTAATTGGACAAGTAGCTCAACCCTGACTCGGAAGGTCGATCACAGATGCTATATTGCGGGAGTGCCAGAAACCTGTTCTCTGACCATGGTAATGACTTATCTGCCCAGCTTTTATTCCGTACAACTGATTAATTGATCGCTTAGTAGATTACACCGGTTCCTTGGCGAGGATCGGCCAATGCTAAGCTATCATTTCACCACGTGCAGATGTAGTAAACATCTGCAGAGCCACTTTTCTCCTACAGACCGTATGCTTTTGTCTCAACCATAAAGAGATATATCATTTAGTTATTTTTTCGCGTTAAGCAATATTCAGCTATCTTCACTAGCAGCCCATGATAATGCTACACCAGCTGCAGCCTCTCAATCGGCACGCCTCTCGTCTTCAACGCTTCTTCGGACATACGTGGATCATGAGGTGAAAAGATGAGATTCCCTTCCGGCTGCGTATATCCCCATATTGGGATTCCAGACTCGTGAACTCGCTCAAAGAACCCATCATCAAACGAAACATGATCCAGTCTTGGGTCCGTTCGTCGCAAAGGCTGACCCTCTTTGTAGAAATCAGGCATCATCAACTCGCGACCCCAAAGCATCTCCCAGCCCTTGCAATCGTTCCCAAGGAGAGCTTGGCCATGTGAAAAGTCGGGATGATAGCAGGGTCCAACGACAGAGAAAGTGTTTGGGTTGGCTTGTGGTCGAAGAATCATTACGTGGTCGGATCCAAGAAGGACGGCCGCCTTGTTACCACTTTGACTCCCGGGTGGAACGCAGATGTAGGTTCCACTGCGAGTTTTGCTGCAGCTTCTTGTCGTGTTCCCTGTTATTATGCACTTGAAATATGCCGTCGAAGTTTCCCACGAGTCTTCCTCCTCTTGCTCCTCGTCTGACAACGATCATTGTGTATATACTCCGTCTTCTTCTTCATCTTCCCCTGTCTCTACACTTTGCTCCTCCTCATGCGATCTGATCCCTTCTTCATTTACCGTATTGCTTTCTTCTGAATCCTCATCACCCCCCTGCGAATCCTCGTCACCGCCCTCCGACATATCTCGTATCCATTCTCGAATCCTTGTGCGCCAATCACTAAGAGAGTGAAGTGACCAGATCCCAGGAGCTCGGAATCGTTGTGTGTTATAATCACGAACGGCTCCATATGTCAACATTATGATCAACTCATCAAGATAATCATCATTGCTCAGAGACTCTTCACTCACAATAGTCTGGAGTACATGTATGAGATCCTGAAAATCTTGGTCAGTCGCTTCATAAGTATTATCCTCGGGAATATCGACAAGATCGCCAAGTAGCTCGTCGCATAGAATCCCAGCTACTTCTAACACTCCAGGTTGAACTTGGTATGCCGAAGCAGGTGACTTTGCGCCTGCGTTTGCGTCGGTAGTCAAACAATTTAGTGGCCTCTCGAGGTCTGGTATCCAACTAGGACTTGCAGCCGAATTGCAATGTTCAAGAAATTCGATATCCTTTTTTTTTTTTTTTCTTTTTTGGCAAGATGATCAAGTCAGATGCCCGTAAATATCTCCTTCAAAGATTTGTTGTAATCTGATATGACTTGCATAGCCAAGTCTGGTGACACCAGGCCTCCGAGAGCGAATATTCTGTCGCGATCATCGAGACACTGATACGAGGACGCCTTCTTTATGACGGAAAGCCAACCATTGGGCAGCCCTAGAATTCCCGTTGAGGCTTTAATCCAAAACATATTCTTGTTGGCAAGGTAACTAGTTACGTCACGAACGTCGTCAGTTGTCAGTTTCGCTCTCCAGGTGAGAAACGTAATCACGTCTTTAAACTTGTCCCATAACATCTCTTCTCCGCCTAGCTTAACGAGGCACGTTTCTGGGTTTACAAGGGCGACTTTTTGAAATGCCCATAGACGTTTATGCCAGTCTAGTTCTAGTACTTGCTCAATACCCAACCACTGATCTCGACTCAGAGGAAAGGGTTTGGTGAAGTCCATGAATCGTTTGTCAGCCTTCTCAGCGAATAGAGGCATCACCTTGAAGGTAGTCTCATCTAGCCGCACTCCTGTGATTTGATCACCCACCCATCGCAGGGTGTCCATCACCATAGTGCCCCAAGGAACTTCAGGACCTAGCCATACGATAACCCTCGTGGCATAACGGTATACGTTATGCATGCATTGGACCTGACCGGCACGCTCAATAATATCTTGTTGATTGATGCAGATTGAGTCGCACCAGAGGACACGATTCTCGCTGTCGTGTCGGAGGGCTCGCAAAACAGCGGCTAGGTTACGACCTATATCAAGGCATGCTGTCTTCTCAGAATTCCGTGGTTGTTTTTCGTTCGCTGATGGATTATTCGCTATTATGATGGAATCTGGTTGCGACTGATCTCCCTAGCAATAGGATAATGCCTCAAAATCTGGTCTGTCGTTTTCTTCAGGCGCGAACCTTTGGTGGATTATCGATCCAGCGAGGGGTTCGTTGGGGAGTCCAGGATGTAGTTGTAAAAACCGGATTTCCAACGGCAGTAAGATACGGTATTGAAAGTGGGACATCTGGATCGCTGCTGCTCGAAATTCGGGTATTTTAAGATGCGTGCTGATGTTCTAAAGATGAGCGGCTAAAATTTAAGGCGTGTGGAGGTAACCAGCTCATCGAGGCTATATGCATGACCACTGACAATTCAATCCTCCATCTTGGCATAAGCTGAACATGCGTAGTGGAGCAATAATGTCTTTCAATATGCGATGAGATCACCGAGTCACTTCAAAAAACTGCTGCGCCACTCTGATACAAATATTCAACCCTCGGGAAGTCCGAGGAACGAAAAACATCGTCGTACAAGAAACCGAAATTCAAGCCCATGTCAAGATATATGGTATATCCGAAACTAAAGCAACCGAGAAAAAAAGACCGCAACCAATACCAATCCATCCTCTTTTTTACATCTCAACTAGTTTGAAGCGACCAGAACCTCAGGCTCACCGTTAGTGTAGCTAACGCAGACCTTTCCATTACCATCAGAGCTAACAGTACCGCTTCCAAACACCTTATCCCAAGTCTTGTTGTTCTTTCCAGTGTTGAAACAGTACTCTCCCGAAAAGCCCTTCCCGCGGTTCAAAGTAAGCACAATCAGATCACCATCAGCTCGACTCCAGGCATATGCGCTGTTGCCAGAGAGAAGATGCTTGTGATCATTTGCACCAAGACCACCGACTGCTGAGCGAGCCTTGGAGAGACGTGAGATGGTTTGGTACAGATCCGCGTTGGTGTTGAAGCTGCTTCGCCAGAGATCTTCACGGTTGGCTGGGTCAGCGCCTCCTGCGTAGCCTTGCTCTGTTCCGTAGTAAACGATCGGGATGCCTCGGGCGAGGATGACATAAGCGAGGGCGTTCTTGAGAAGAGACATGTCGTTCTTTTGGCTTAACCAACGAGGGTTATCATGGTTGTCGATGAAAGTTCCAAGGATTGTGGGGTCGGGGAATTTGTTACTGATCTCGTCATGCATGGCAACAATATCCGAAGGTTCTCCCTTTTGCTGATAGAAGCGGTTCATGGGGTAATACATGGCGTAGTTCAAAAGACCAGGCATAACTTTGGCATAGCCAGCAAGGTAATCAGGGCCGCCATCCCAGACTTCGCCGATGGCATAAACACCAGCGGCGTCTTGGAAGCCAGGCCAGAATGCTTTCTCGACATGCTTGACGGTATCGATGCGGATACCGTCGAAGCTATACTCCGAGACAAGCCATTTGACCCAGTCGTAGAGGACCTTCTTGACAGTATCGCTTCCAGTGTTGAGATCAGGAAGGCCGGCGATTTCGCACTGCTCAATACTGCTTTGGTTGCTGTAGTCGATGTCGCAGGGTGTATGGTATGAGCTTTGTTGGTTGAGGGGCACGGGTTTGTGGTCTGAGATTCCTTTGCCCATGTGGTTTGCCACGACGTCACACATGACGTACATGTTCTGGGACTGTCAGCAGGGCATCTTTCAAGACATGAAGAACAGGCGACAAAGAGGCTCGCGTGTTTCTGAGAGGTAGATGGAATTTACCTTGTCATGAGCAGACTTGACAAGACTTTTTAAGTCATCTGCAGTTCCATAGTTGGAGTTGACAGAGTACAGATCTTTGGCCCAGTATCCGTGATATCCTCCATCAGTGTCTATCCAACCTGT
This sequence comes from Fusarium sp. DS 682, assembly GCA_014764975.2. Lineage (NCBI taxonomy): Eukaryota > Fungi > Ascomycota > Sordariomycetes > Hypocreales > Nectriaceae > Fusarium > Fusarium sp. DS 682. Next base: position 14,469 of record JACYFE010008997.1, read on the forward strand.
CAGCCTCAATTTCTCACACGATATCGCAACACTTACTGGCGACAACAGGCGTAATCCAGATAGCATCAAAACCCATGCCCTTGATATAATCAAGTTTAGACTCCAGACCCTTGAAAGTTCCACCACAATAATTTCCGAGGTTTCCGCACGCATTACCGCCATTATCATCAGCGCTTCTCGCAACACGATCAGTAAGTGCGAAGTAAATGTTTCGCGACTTCCAAGCGTTTGCATCCGCTGCGTGTGCAAGCGGACTGATGCTAGCGACGATGGTCGCAAGGAGAGAGAACTTCATGATGAACCGTTGATGTGAGAAGGCTTGAGAGTGCTGATGAAGCTCAAGACATGGCGGGACAAAGCCTTTTTATCGTAGATTCGTGAGAATAGGGATACCGTACAAATTCATGAAATTGGGTAGCGCCTGTGGAT
>JACYFE010009002.1:0-43960 GCA_014764975.2 Fusarium sp. DS 682
AAGAAGCTAAAAAGCACAACCCCGCGACACGGAATAATGCTCCTGATATTGTCCAACACATGAACCGAGAGAAGAAGGCTGCTCTTGCTGAGCGCAAGAATGTCATGGGACAAATGCAACACAACCTCGAGGGATTCAATGAGGAAGAACAAAAGATCCTGCGGGAGGGACTTTACGGAGACGAGCTTGAAGTCACCGAGAGCGACATGATGGACATGATGGGAGAGGCCGCTTTGGGAGCTGCAAAGGAGGTTGCCGCTGAGACGGTTTCTGCGTTGCCTGATGAGCCTGCTGCCTCCGGACCTCAGTCTGCTGTGCAGGCTGCTGCTTCCGAGGCAGCAGCTGAGGTGGAGAACAAGTCTGTTGAGCCGGAGTCAATACCGATTGAGCAGACTCCCGCCCCTGAGACCGTGGCCGAGGCTCAAGCTGAGCCTACTCAATCATCACATGAGCAACCTATTGCATCCGAAGCAGCTACTCAATCTCCCGAGCAGCCTACTACACCAGAGGTGGTAGCTGAAGTTCAGTCTGAGATTAAGCCAGCTGAGTCAACACATGATTCTAGGCTAACGAGTATTGAGGATCAGTTGTCAGGACTCAAAGATGCAGCGGAGGCGATCGAGGCTGATATCAAGAGTGGTAAGCAGTAGAAAAAGCTGTGTACAATATTTAAGATGTATAATAGCCTACGGGAGAGATAGGTACGAAAGCGATGTAAGCTGGAAATGAATATATAGATATGTATTGTATGTTTCAATTATAAGCTATGAATCGCTTGTCAACATTTGCATGATACGAGGCCGATCACGGCGATAACTCCGGATAAACAATTGACCCCAGCTTTCTAAGTTTAACGTGCGATTATCAGTGGCTTCTGCTTCCTCAACGTGCACGCCCCGCCCATGAAATTTGGAGGTCTTTTAGTAGTGAGGGTTTTACCTTGACACTGCAGCCTGCGCATTTCCCCTCATCACAGACGAACATTTCAGCACAGTCACAACGAACATCACATCACAGCACTACAACGAAACAAGCATTGCGCTGCACCGCCTTGCATAGCGGAGCACTGAATACACTAGGGTTATTGCTGGACCCTACAGCGTCTTCAGTTATTTGTTAATTAGTTCCCAGTGGATGTCCCCAGACTGTTCAGGGCGCGCCCTTTTCAGCCAAGGATCGAGGCCACCACCCAACAGCGCATTTAGATGCAGCAGGCAGATTTACAGGCCACAGCACACCTACAGTAGTGGATTTCAAATACCGTACGCCTAGAACTCGAGAGATCTTGATAGAGAGACTTCGGTGCGAAATCGGATTCGAGAGAGCACTCCACAACCACGGGCTCTCCCGTAATAGTTTAGCTTTTGAGCCGACCAGTTCTTATTAAATTACCTCGGCCTTGCCTGACACCTGAATTGGTATGCATCATTTTATACTTTTTTCTCTCATTCTGCACTTTCAGTCTTGTTGGTATTTGGTTGGTGTAAGATGACATCGCCCTGAGACTGCGAGGATAGATTCGTAGGTGACAGGAATTAGAAAGCTAACAATCTGGTGATAGGAATAAAAACTTCTCCTCCAATTAAATCCCTTCTGCTTCCTCTTCTCTCTTCTTTCACGTTGATAACCCCACATAAGGGTTTCATCCAACAAAATGCCGGCCATGCTGGATGATCCGGCGAGCCCCACTATCTACCGAGTCTCCGGTCAGCCTCCGTATCCGGATCCGAACAACCCCGGGCTTCCGGCCGAGATGACCCCCCGGCAGGTCACACTCCGTGATCGCCAGACCGTGGCTACTATTGTTCCGTTTTCCTCGAAACACCAGGTTCCCGAGTCATTGATTGCTTATCTATGTGACCAGATCAACAAGGAGATTGAAGGCGGCGACACATATCCCATGATGGATCCCTTCGCCGCCGACAAGTTCGGTTCCTACTGGTTCCAGAACTTTGGCGCTATCATGCTTCTTGGAAATGTTGAACATGCTGGGGATGTTGTTGAAGGCAAAGATTGGTCCCGAGAATGTCTCGGTAGCTTCTATATCAAGCCCAACTATCCCGGCCGCAGCAGCCATGTGTGCAACGCCGGTTTCCTTGTTACGGATGCCTCACGTAACCGTGGTGTTGGCCGTCTTATGGGTGAGGCGTATCTTGACTGGGCACCTAAATTGGGCTATACGTATAGCGTCTTCAACTTGGTGTACGAGACTAACGTTGCATCATGCCGCATCTGGGATGCCCTGGGCTTCAAGCGCATCGGCCGAGTCAAAGGTTGTGGAAACCTTCGCAGTTATCCCAACCAGCTGATCGATGCCATTATCTACGGGCGGGACCTATCACCGCGCGAAAGCGAGGAACTCGTGAGTGAAGAGCGTTTCGACAAGATCAAGTTCTATCTCAAGTACGGCGAGTACCCGAACGGCGCTGACCGCGCCGAGAAAAGCAGGCTCCGCAGCGCAGCGACACACTATAAGCTTCTCGACGGAGACAAGCTCATGCTCAAGGATAAGGAGGTGATATCTGATCCTGCTCGTCAGTTCGATATTGCTCGTCAAGTGCATGTTCAGCAGCACGGGGGCATCAACAAGACTACTGCTACTATTGCAGAGAAGTACCACTGGAGCCGTATCAAGGAGACAGTTAGCGATGTTATTCGCAGTTGTGCGGAGTGCAAAGAGCTAGGAAAGACGCCTAATCCCGGTGGTGCGAGGAAAGCCGCCTCATCAAATAACCATGGGGGAGGGAGAAGATTAGGGGGTGTAGCGACGAATACAAATGATCACCATGTGCAACCGACGAGTCCTCCTCCGACCCAAATGCTACCACTGCAGGGTCACAACATGATACCGACACTCTCACAACAAAGTCCAGATCACAACCATTCACCAAGCCCTTATGCTAACCCAGCCGATATCTCTCTAATTGCACCTCCTCACAGTCTACAGAACAGCTCAATGGGTCATACACTTCACTCACATAGCCCCATGCTTCAAGATCCTCCTACCGGCCACCATCCGCACGATCATAATGTATATCAACCAATCGACCCGCAAATCATCAACCAGTCTTCTCACGGCCTTGGCCCCTTTGATCAATATCACTCGCCTGCGGATTTCCAAGCATTACTCAATGCGACTGAAGACGTGGGAACTGATGTTGTGGACAGAGACTTGGAAATGCTGATAGACCACCAAGATGATGATAATGTGATTGATGGAACGGTTGGTATGGATAGTATAGGCGTGGATGTTGGTGTTGAGGCGGATAATCAAGGGCTTGGGCATAAGGAAACGAGCTTGTATGATGTTGGATTTGGGGGCTCAGGGGGGTAGTCAGAGCTGGGTTTGCGGTGCTGTTCTGTTGGGTTGAAGCATGAAGCGGGCGCTTCTGGATGTCATTACGCTTCTATATCAATGAGCATGAGCTTGGCGTTTCGCATACAAATACAATAAAGATTCAATAACTCCCCATAAGTTTCGCCACCACAAACTGAGAGGCCCGTTCAGACGGTCTCAAGTAGTGACGGTTACTTCATTCTGGTCCACTCTCACAAGTTCTTGGAATATAGTAGATAGTGTTCATCAAGTTCCAGAGGTCAGATAAGTCTAGGTATCATACAGATCCTCCAGCCCCCTCGGTCAAACTCCAACCACTTCTCAAGTCCCATCCAACAGAGCTTTACTCGCAAATTGCTACATCAACTCCACTCCTAGCTTTGACCAACAAAAAGATACCCACAAAGATTAAAAAAACAAGATCAGTTTACAAAAGAAACTCCCCCGGGAAGGCTCGAACTTCCGATCTCCCGATTGTCAGTTGATAACAGTCGGACGCTTTAGCCAACTAAGCCACAGGGGAGAAGCTTATTGGTTGAGCAACGTGCTTCACTTTGCGGCCTATGCTGAGCTGAGCATGGAATGGCAAAGAGAACGTGTCAGTTAATTGTCTAGATTTCAGTCCTGAACCGCTTAATATCCTGTTTCCTGGAAAACCCCTTATGAAGATCTCAATCAAAAGAAGATGGTGATGGGTTTGACATCCGGAGGTTTTTGGTGGGCTACCTCAAGCGATGGATAGTCAAGATTAACAGACCAAGCTAAAGAACAAATATTCAAACTCCATATCTCGAAAGCTGTTGCAAATGTTGCAAGTTGCTGTTGCGATACCAGTATACGAGACTGTTCTGTATCCAACTTAGCTGACTGCCATGAGAAGCACAAGTCGCTACGGGGTTTAACAATAAGCAATATCTACACAGTTCGAAGAATGAAACTCATCAGTGATAAGCATTGCAGTTAGCGCACCAATGATCAACAATTTACATACTGTCTTTATTAGTTGAGGTGGTTAGCTGGCTTCTTGTTGAATCGCTATGCTATCCAGTCGGTTGGAGTTAAAGTCTTGCGTCAGTTAGACTTTGTGTCATGTTTCTGTGCATAGGTGCCAGGAGGAACAGCACTAGAGTAATGATTCTCACTTCTAATAAAAGAAGCTGTTCCTGAAGTTAAATACATTAATCCATATCTTTAACCTAATTGAGATCTGGAATAAGACCTAATAAGACATAGCGTCAGATTCCTATGATCCAGCTTACTCCCCCACATTGTAAGCTTGAAACACTTACCTACCATCTACCTAACGGTTTTCAAGCATTAATACCAAGAAGCATTTCCAACGCGCTACTATATTATCTAGATATATAGCAGGAGATACTAAATGTATAGGAATGTTTACCTAGAGTAGTGAATATAAAGGACATTGACCAATTCACGATTACAATTGAAACATACCTTAGGTAGCTGCTGTTTCCTGGGTTGCAGTAAGTGCTCATCGTACGCGACTGCCAGCGTCAAGCTTAGCCAATGTGAAGAAGCCATCACCAAAAAAAAATTATCCTAGGGATTTTCCAGATGGCAAAAGAAAAGGTCATCTCCCCCGGGAAGGCTCGAACTTCCGATCTCCCGATCGTCTATTTAATAACAGTCGGACGCTTTAGCCAACTAAGCCACAGGGGAGAAGCTTATTATTTCCTATTTAATATATAGCTAGTTAGGGTAATTTAGATATTTTAGGAAATAAGGTTTATTTAATTAAAATATATTATAGATATTAACCTTGGTCCAAATAAGGTCTGCTGTTGCAGCAGGTTGTTATAAATAGACGATTAATTGAACTGCTGCTAACAATCACCTGGCAATAATCTTAATGAAGTCACTAGGACTAGTGACACAGTGGTTTATTTGATGTGTCTTGCTTCGATGCTACCTAAAATGCACTTACGGCAGGGTTTTTCTGAGAATGGTTCAATTCTGCGCTCGATGCGCCAAAGCGCCAAAGCGCCGAGACCACTCAAGATTGGCAGAGTACCATCTGTAATACAAGGAAAGACAACTTAAACACATCAGTCCTTCTCAACAAACTCATCACCCTCCTGTCCATCATCGTTTTCAATCGGCTCATCGCCCGATATTTCCTCCATTTCCAGATACTGGAACAAGTTTGGCGGGGATGCGGTGAGCCGGATAGGATATCTGTCCCGAGGCAGATACACAAGGTCGCCTACATCTTCTCGGTCCTCGACTCTGTCCGTGAAAGTGCAATATCGCCTTAATACTGCCGAAAATGGGCACTGAAATATACCTTGGCCCCGCACAGTTTTGAGGGCTTTTCTCTCGTTGCATCTACCAGCTAGTGCGATATTGTGTGGTTGCTTGGTTCAAGTCAGTATTATGGATGCGGCATCAATCAGAGGGGGTCAATTTACCATGTAGCAGAGGTCACATCTTCGACGCGTCCCTGGCCCGTATCCCGAATTCACCAGAATCAGGTCAGGGATCATTCCGATGGAAACATCGGGGCCAAACTTTTTCTCAATAAGATCGGAAGTTTCATCTAAAGTCAACAGCTTAGGGCATGGCTTCTTGACGATCTGCGTATCGCCGATGACGAGGCGCTGATTGAAGAAATCAAATTCCATGGTGCGAACTCGGCAGGCATATGGGTTCCAAACTCGCTTGCTCAAAGAGTCAACTGGTTGCCATTGCCAGTTCAACAGAGCTGCCATGATCTTTATAACATGAAGCCAGCCGAGTTCGATATGGTGGATCTCCTCGCCAAACTCAGCGATATCGATTCTGGAGGCATTTGCAGCCATCATAGAAAATGTATCAGACTTCAGGTACCGCGTCTTCCATTGGCCTTTCTCTTGGAACTCGATGCGAATCCCGAGCCGGGAAGCGTCATTCCAGCAGTCAAATGGGCCGACGATTGGGATTTGCACGAAAGGGTTAGGGTGTTTGACGTTTGGGTCAGTTGTGACTTCAATGACCGCATTAACGAAGGATCCTGGTCCGAGGGAAGTCTCTTCGACTGGAACAACAGGGCGAAATTAGGCTAGATACGTTGAACCTCGACCGTTGAAGAGTACGATACAGTTTCTTCCTGTCAGGCGCTTTGGATGTGTCCTGAAGGACCACATGGCTGGCTTGCTGTCTTCAGCAGGACTGAGGGTGCGAATCCACAGATTTGCATCGTGCCAAATGCTACTGCCCAACGGTACTGCCCAGTTGAGGCCGATGAAGCGATCACACAGGTTGAATGGCTGAAGAGAGGGATCTGCATCCTTGATCTGGCGTCCAATATCTAGAATGAATTCGGCAAGAGGTCTTGTGTAGGCTCGGGCCCATGCGTCTTGACAGGGGAAAGAGGCAATTGATGCTTACAATAGCATTATTGTCTATTATGTTCATGATATTAAAATCAAGAAAACAAGTTCAGTCAGCTGTTCTTCTAATTACAGGATATGAGGAATCGGTGAGAAACTGCGACCTCCAAGGGTACAATTCAAGGTTGATTAAGGGCTGAGTTAGGTGTTTAGTTTCCCAGTCTGCTTTGCTTGTTCAACTCTAGGTTGAACGGCCGTTATAAAGTGCCTATTACAGAGCCAGTCTCTTTATTTTATACTTCGTTCATTAAATACATATCTCTTTTTGTTTTTCCATAAACAGCTCTAGATATGGCATTGCCTCTTCTAATGCTCCCTTTGCTTCGTAATGTTGATCGAAATGAAATAGTACTTGAACACTACTTGTTCTTCTTTCTTCTCAGATGGCAGGAGGTAACTGACAAGGTCTACCATTGGACAAAGTCGACGAAGTTCCTATAAGTGAGATCTCGATACAGCTTTAATATTCTCTAAGCGCTCAGATGCTTCAAGTGCATGATGAAATGGACAGAAAGCGTCATCGTCTTCTGGTTTCGTCGAGCCCACAGCATACAGATCCCCACTGTTAGCGAAGAACCTTCCACCAGGCTCGAGCATGGTGCTCTGCGACGACTAAATTCGGTTTAATTGTTGCCTCGATTGATGATAAACAAGGTTTGTATGTAGTTTAAGGAAAGCTCGCTGAGGTAGATGTCTTCCTGCAGCAATGCATGTTGCCACTAGGCCAACAGGCTTACCCTACAAATTACGACAATACAACGAACAGTGACGCATATATATGCTTTATTATAGAAGATTGTACCCGTTTTAAGAATATCAACTAAATTAGTATTTCCTTCATCAAAGAAAACTTAGGCGTACCTTTTCGAAAGAATCCTCGATCGTTCAAGAGACACATCTCTTACGCAACTGTTATCATCCAAGCCGCCAGCTAGGTATCATTCACATGGGAAAAGACAAACCTAATTGGCTATCAAATTAACTCTTCGAGATGACAATTAAAGTCTAAATTGATTATTGGGGTTTTGAGATCTAAAGTCTTGGGGGGTGGACATTCCGGATTTGAGATCGGAGGTCGAGGCTCCGTTAAATCTAGATCACGGAGCTTGAGCGGCATGGTAAAGGCCCCGTTGAGGCCGAGGACCAATTTGGGAATGGAGGCACGTGTGAGAAGCGTTTTGGCGGTAGTTTAAACGCAATTGAGTTACGGAGTACATGCAGTCAAAACAAACTAATCCTGATTTCAACTCACACATGCAAATGAATACTGAGAGCCGAGGGGAAACAAATAGAAAGGCCTTGTTGGTTGCGTATTACTGATTAGTACATAGCTTTGGGTTGATTATCAGGTATTGAACTTAACTCGAGGATAGTTACATGTAATGTTAAAGCAATGGCACTTCGGGTGGTATTCGCAAGTTTCTCATGAATAGGAAAGTTTCGCTAGAAACAAAATCGCACATCGCATGAATATGTACTATTATAACATGCACTCACAATCAATATCAATCTTGCTGGACTCCATCATGAGCCTTAAACTCACAGGAATGTAACGGGAAGACCTGTGATGATGCTAAAGTTAGCACCAAGGGTAGACTAGGCGCTAGACTCCATAAAGCCCCTGACGTTACCTCATCTTAGCCACTAAAATGTGGTTTCTCCTAGCTTTGCCAAGACAAAGGGTCAAACCTGTGGAGGTCTCCTTCCTCTATTACTCTCAGGTATTTGAGACTGTCCTTTTTTGTCTTTATTCCCCGACATCCTAACGCTCGTTATCTCGTTTGTCTTCTCCATCTGCATCTCTTTTGCGTCGTTTTCTTGTCGGAGTTTGACCTATTTGTTTTCTTCTTTTGGCTAATCAGGCATAAAAGAAGGAAGTACAAGATTACCAGTTCAAGTTGGTCAGGTACCAGACGGAATGCTGCGCTCAGTATCATAGGCGACACCAGATTCTTTGACGACATCGATCGAGCGAACCCCTCTAGCGAGACCTCGCCTTTGTAGCAAGGTGCAGTCCGAATTGAATCTTGAACCCGAACCATAATCGCCTTTCAAAAGCCTCGCCTCGGCGAGTAACGATCCGTCGCTATGCTTCCACTCCGTCGGCGTGGTCGATTCTATGCCGTGGTCGCTGTGGTCATGGTCTTCCTGCTGTATCGATTCATGCAAAATTCATGGTCTCAGTCCCCCCACTTTGAAACGGTGAAGCAACCGAATCAGCCAGCTTCTGACCCGGTGCAGGGCTCAAAAGAAGCCTTTGAACCGCCTGTCGTACCGCCACCCGTCCAGCTTCCTGATTCTGAGCAGGATTCCAACGCTGCCCACAAACCCAAACCAGCTGTACCCCAAGATGGTCCAACTTTGCCGGAAAAGGTCCCAGAGAAAGTCGATACACCTGCAGAAGAGAAGCCCGCGATCGAGAAGCCTATCTCTGGTGGGGAGGTTACGCCGCCCGATGACAAGAAGGAAGAGCCCAAGAAGCCAGCCGAGCAGAGTGCACCACAGATTCCCGATGTTCACTTCAAGGACCCTCCCAAGCAAGCCGACAATCCTGATATCCCTGACGTCAACGTTGATGGATCCAAGGTCCATTGGACCAAGCCCAAGGAAAACTTCCCTATCCCTCCTGAGTCAATCAGACCAGTCCCAACTGGCACTGCACCCAGTATCAACAGAATCCAGTTCGACTTTCAGCCTGAAGATGTGCAGACAAGCACCACTCGATTGGATCGACTCAAACGTGTCAAGGCAGAGATCGAACGCGCCTGGACTGGTTATCGCAAATTCGCATTTCCACATGACGAACTCAAGCCTGCTTCTATGAAGTATCGCGACACTTTTTGTGGCTGGGGCGAGACCCTCATCGATTCACTTGATACTCTTTGGATCGCTGGTATGAAAGATGAGTTCGACGAAGCCGCCAAGGCCGTCGCTAATGTCGACTTCACCTATACTGACCGTAATGACATTCCTGTTTTTGAAACTACCATTCGTTACTTGGGTGGTCTTATCGCTGCGTACGATGTTAGCGGTGGATCCTCCGGCCAGTATAGGATTCTGCTAGATAAGGCCGTCGAACTTGCGGAGATCCTTATGGGCATCTTTGACACGCCTAACCGCATGCCCCTATTGTATTATCGATGGCACGAGCCTTACGCTTCACAACCTCACCGGGCGAGCACTGTTGGAATTGCTGAGCTTGGATCCCTGTCTATGGAGTTCACTCGCCTCGCTCAGTTGACGGGCACCAACAAATACTACGATGCTGTTGACCGTATCACCGATGCATTGATTGAGATGCAAGCAGCGGGCACTGATATTCCAGGCCTCTTCCCTGAACGCATCGATGCTTCTGGATGTAACAGGACTGCTGACACTCGGACTGAAAGCCTCAGCCAAGAGGCCCGGGAGCAGATCAATTCTGCTGACCCGACTAAGGAACCTGAAGGTTTCGACCCTTTGAAACTGGGTGGGGATGCAGCCTCTCCTGCGCAGCTCCCCCAAGCTGACAGTCGTTGGGAGGACAAGCTCCAACGTCGCGATGCGCCTGTAGGTACTGATGAGACAAACAAAGCGAATGATCAGACACAAGCTGGACCTGCGGCTCAACGGGTGCCCCCTCTCGCTGCGGATGGATCTTCTGCAGACTGGGATTGCAAGCCACAAGGTCTCGTTTCCAGTAGCCCTAACTACGGACATTTCCACATGGGAGGTGCCCAGGATTCAGCCTATGAGTATTTCCCCAAGGTATGCTGCTCTGCCATAATTTTGTACAATAGTATTGTCTGACGTGACATAGCAATATTTGCTCCTGAATGGTCTGGAACCTAAGTATCGCCCGCTCTACGAGAACACTATTGATGCCATCAATGAATGGTTGCTTTATCGACCTATGATCAAAGATGAGGGCTGGGATGTGTTCTTCACAGGAAAGTTGACCACTTCTAGCAGGGGCGACTCAGAATGGACCAAGACTTACGATATGGCCCATCTTGCGTGCTTTGTTGGAGGTATGTATGGACTAGGCGGTAAGATCTTTGGTCGCGACGGGGATATCGACAAGGCCAAAAAGCTCACAGATGGTTGCGTTTGGGCATATCAGTCAACAGCCACCGGTATAATGCCTGAATATGCTCATCTGGTCGCCTGTCCGGCCCTGGAAAAGTGTGCTTTCAGTGAGGAGAGTTGGTATGAGGATCTCGACCCCAACAGAGAATGGCGCGACAGTGAGTTCCGAAAATGGTCAGACGGTGAGGCCCAGAGGAAACTTGCAGAAGGTGCCGCTCCCGCTGCCGCCCAACAAAACAAGCCCGATGATTCAGCTAAGGGCCCGGAGCCTGGCGCAAATCCCCCGAAGGTGGTCAAGCGGGCTGGTATACCGATGCCTGAGCTGGATAAGAGTATGGAAGAGGACGACTCAGAATTCGGATCAACACTCCCTGATTCTCTGAAACAGAAAATTGGGTTGAACAAGGACGATTCTGAAAAGACAGAAGCAGAAAAAGTAGGTTCAGGCAAGACCGACGCTGAGAAACCCAAGCCTGCCCAAGTCGAGCCAGAAAACAAACCAGCTGCTATTCAAGGCGCAACAGAAAAGACCGTCGAGCCAAAGCCTGCTACTGTGGACAGCTTTGATGCCGTCAGGAATGCGGAACAAGTTGCTTCTTCTGACGACGTGCCTTTGGAGAGACCCGTGACACACGAGGAATATGTCAAATCGAGGATTCAGAGAGAAAGACTACCCCCGGGCTACACTGATATCATGAACCGAAACTACATACTTCGGTAAGTTTCCATTGTGTAATGTACTTATTGCCCCTACTAACATAAGGTTTTAGACCCGAGGCGATTGAGTCTGTTTGGTACATGTACCGCATTACTGGTGATACTACATGGATGGATAAGGGCTGGAAGATGTTCCAGGCTACAATTGCTGCTACTCGCACCGAATTCGCCAATAGCGCCATCGAAGACGTGACAGCTATAGAGAATAATCTCAAGGACGAGATGGAGAGTTTCTGGATTTCCGAGACTCTCAAGTACTATTATCTGCTCTTTTCGGAGCCCAATGTCATTAGTCTTGATGAATGGGTTCTCAACACCGAGGCGCATCCTTTCAAGAGGTCAACATGAGCGCCATCTCAGCGTGCTTATAAGTCATTGTATTAAAGATTTGCTCAAAGTTTGTTGAGCTTTTGGAAAGATGGAAAGGACGGGTTGGCAGTGCTGTTTCATCATTGGGCAACTCAAAGTCACGACAAAGGCGTTCTTGGAGAATGATTAGGAATAATGTATGATTATAAGGCGTTAATCATCTAAGGATATATCAATGTACATATGTATTCCATTTGCAGCCGGAGTATCTCAGCGTCTCGGAATTTAAAGGCCATCGCTCACTTTGTTCCATCTATTCTCACTCTTTAGCTGCATCCCATTGGACCGAGATAGGTTGATGATTGCCAGAGAACTTCGTTCCACCAAACCACAGCTCAAATCTCAGGTCTACCGGAGCAACGATAACTCGGATATCGAATCTACATATGTAGAACTTGTGTCCACGCCGGAAACAGGTTCCTCGCTTTTCCTTGAGAACGAGCTGGTGTTGTTCGATGCCAGCAAGGTTGCTTTTTACAGAACAAAGCCTCATGACGCCGGCTTGTTTGAGACTTCGAGGGAGCCATTCGGCCTCGTTGTTCGATACCACGATTTCTGCGTCCCAAGCTCGTGTAGTGTCTCCATCTTTTAACCTGATCTCAAATCGCTTGACCAACGGAGAGTCAGGATTGACAGTATCGCCCTATACTTTTGTCAACATCCCCGTTTTACGAGTAAAGTCAAGGTCATTAACACACCTTTTTGATCAACCATTGAATTTGGTTAGTTGCCCACTTCACATTTGGATCCCACGGATCTTGCCGAATTTCTTCATCAAAGTGCTGTGCAGGCATATAAACCTCCTGAACGATTACGCCGTAGCTCGCTCGAGCGATCCAAGTGCTCAGCACGGATTTATTGCCCGATTCCATCCTTTGGCGCTTATTCTCGAGAACTCCACGAGCGACTACAAGCTGGGGATCTTGTGAGGGTATGACGACAATATTTCGAGCGTTTGGATGTTGCAGCTTGGTCAAGTGTTCTTGAAGAACGTCGCGGACATAGGCTGAACTCCCAAGCCCACCAGACAGAATCACATACTCCTATATACGATATGAGCGTTGGTTGACCAGGAGCTTGAGGCACCTTACCACTTGTTTTGAAAGGCCCTTTTCGGTCAACCAGTCAAGTCGCTTGTGGATCCGTGCCATGATTGCTTCGACATGGACATCGAAGAGCGCCTGGATGTCTTGCCTGGATGGAGTTAGTCATGCTTGGTAAGTTGATGAGGAGAATACGCCCTAAGTAGTGAGATCGTAACTGACTTTGTAAATAGCATGCGCCCATCTTGAACCCCGAGTCCTTCGTGGTTCACATCGTATCCTACACCCTCCATTATGATCTTGTATACTGGCTGCATATACACTTTTTCTCCAAACTTGTGCTTGACGCTCTTAAATCCTTGACTTCGGGCCATGCGTGCCGCAAAATCAGCTGGGAGCTTGAAGTCGGGGTTCGCGGCCATTCTTTGCGAGACAAGTCTGGCGAACGCGCGATCAATAAGTGACGATCCGACACCTACACCGCTGACTGCAGCTACTTGGGATAGCTGTGGAAAGCTTGAGTCTGTTGAAGTGACTCGCATTAGGGCAAGATCTGTCGTACCACCACCCGCATCGACGGTCATAAATACGCTGTTTTCTTTGAGGCTTATGGCCCCTGTCTTGAGAGTTGCCACAGCTGCGGCCTCGGACTCTGTGAGATCGACCAATGCTGAATGCTTTGGACCTCCAGTTCCGAACCCAGCATCATGAATTGCACCCTTGAAGGTGTTGATGATAGCCATACTCGTCCATGTCGTGGGGGCACTGAAGAGGAATAGCACGGCCATACTGTCCCACCCACCGACATGCTTTATCCCCATGCGCATCTCTATACTGTCCTTGACATGCGCATATACCTGCCTCAGATAATCCGTCACGAATTGACGAGCCTGAGCAGTGCTTTGTGGGACGTTGCTTAGACCCTGGTGCTGTGCAGCGTCGAGAGTCTCTGGGTCTAGGAAGATCTTAAAGAAGTCGCGACGTGTCTTGCTCGAGTCGTGGTCATCGTCAACGCACATGAATCCCCATGATGAGATGCTTCCATCGGCGTTATATACGATTGTTGTGGGGACTTTTCGATCGCCTCTATCGTCGCTTCCGGGCCAGTCGTTGACGATTTGTATGGGAATCCCATGCCTCATCCAGGCCACACCTGTAATGGGTCAGTTTACATTTGCTGATTGATAGACCGGTACTCACCCGTGAAGGTCGTGCCAAGGTCTACAGAGACAGTCAAGTCTGCTTGCTCCTCCATTTGTGAGTCTGCTCAAATCTTTCCCCAAAAACAATCTAGGAAGAGTCGAGAGACGATTTGAGAGCCTTAATGCTACCAATTTGGCAAGGCTCGGAAGGGACCCATGCTATAGGCCTATTTTCAGCTATCAGAGCTTGACTTCGCGATATTGGTCAGTTGGGCGCACCTCCAAGGGTGTGCGGGTCAATATGCAGCAGATCGGGCTGTGAAAAGACAGATTCGGCCTTTGACCTCAGCCTGATAATGAAACATGCATCTCGGTGCTCCCAAGTGCTGAGTGGCTTGACAAGGGGCGCTGTTAGCTGAACTTTTGTGTATAGAAACGCCGTGATGGTAATCCGTGGCAGTAGGGTTGCTTTGCTAAGGTTTCGTTGGTGGTCAAAAGCAACGCCAATCCTGGAGGCCGTCGTCACTGGGACTCCCTTCCATTCTTTTATTCTACTCTTTAAAGAACCGTAGCAACGGTAATTTCAACTTCTGGCTGTCTTGACTTTGAATCTATTCATCTTATCCTTGGCCTTCCCTTTCATCTCTTTCAATGCAAAAATGGCTACCCCGGGTGAAATATTGACAACTATCACAGTGTCTCGTGCGACAACTTTAACGATTCAGCAAGGTCCAAACCGCCGAGTTACAACTACCATATCCTCCGAGGAATTTGCAAACGGCGCAAGTGCTAACGGACGGCCAATAACCGACGTGATTGTGAATTGGACAGAGACTGGGCCTTCAGATTCAACTGCTTCAAGTCAGCAAGAAAAAACCTCGTCCATCGTGTCCTCTATAGGTCCGGGGGGTTCCTCAGCCCCAGATAAATCAACGGAAACAAGGACAACCAGCCCGACTGCAGCTTCAGAATCGTCGCCAGATGGACTTAAAGGAGGTGCCGTGGCTGGAGTTGCCATCGGCTGCCTCATTGCTGGCCTTGCTCTAGGACTTATAGCAGCTTTTCTCCTTCTTCGAAGACGGCGAAGAGGCAAAACAGCAAGTGAAGGATTTGCCTCAGCAGACCAAAAATACACGGAGCCAAAAGATGGAACACAAGTTACAGTTTCACCGTCGAGACACGATGCTGAACTAAACCAGTTCCTTCTCGAGGCCAGTCCAGACAAGGAGCTTCAAGCAGAATTGCGCTCACTCTCCGAACTCATTTATCAACACGTCGAGAACTATTACCGTGGGCCTCAAGTTCAGGCGGACCCTGCTGAGGTAGCTCAGAGTCTTATTAACATTGGGTACTCATCAGAATCATCGGGACTCCAGACCGACACAGTTGCTGCGGTTTGCCTCAACCCCAAGACTTCACAAACTGGGCTCCGTCATGTTCTCTCGCATGTAATATTTCGGAGCCTCGATTTCAGTTCCGGCGGCAGCTTGTCCATGCTTCCACTAGCGGTAGCAGCATTGGCGCAAGAAAGCCACTCAGCTGAAAATGCAAACAGTCCTGGTAAGACACTCCCACATTTGTCCAGAGCCTGATTAGAGACGTAGCTAATAATACTTTAGCAATTTCCCTTGCACGTTCAAGGTGGCGAAGTCTCTCTGCACTGCTTCTCCACCCTAACCCTGGCGAGAGAACACCACTCCCGGTGTCAGTGACAGAAGCTTCTCCTAAGGCTCTAGCTCTAGCAAATGGGCTCAATATGTTCTTGAAAGTATTCATTACACAAGACCCTGCCAGCCAACAGGACCAGACGAACCATCTGCAGGCTGTCATCCTCGAGTGTACCAAACTGGGCTATATCGTTCTATCACAGCCTAGTGACTGGGGGTTTGTTTTTAGCAACACCTCCGTTGCAAAAGGCCGCAGGATCGTGGTCTGTCCTGGACTGGAGAGGCGCAGCGATAATGACGGAACGAGATATAGATCGCCTAAAGAGGTGGTGGCACCGGAGACTATGCCTTTGTGAAGGGGAGAGGCTTAATTATTGTGATCTATTGGTCATTGGCTTTGCTAATTGGGGGATTATTCTTCGTGAGTTGTGGAACGCTTGATATATGGTGCTTTATTACTTAACTTATTTTCCTGGCCACTTTCACTACTGTGAGCGATGATAATGGATCGACATTTACGGAGTACAACGATCACTTATGAATGGGGGGGGGGGGATGGCTTCAGTGCTGCCAACTCGTCTCCTGTTCTCCTCATCATTCTCGTCGGTGGCTGTCTGTATGCGCCTGAACCAATTCCACAGCCAACGCCACCAACAGTGTGATTGATGTCAGCACCCATCCAGTAGACTATTCAACCGAAGCATTGCATGTGACTATTGATTTGTCTTACTTGAATTGCTCTGAATGGTTGCTAGTTGGGTCTTTTCCCAGAGCCTGCTTTTGGATATGCAAGCCACATGCCTTTGATATCACCTCGGGTTTCAGCTCTGAACATGGGTCTGAGTGATATGATAGTGGATGGACAATGTGCAAATCGGAAATAGACTCACTCCATAGCCTGGTCTTGTTCTCTCTTGTCCTGTCAAAGCGGGGAAGACTAATCTGAGGATTGTCGTCTAGCATCTCCGTTTGCAGCTCGGCAAGGACTAATCAACATCTGGACGACAACTCACATATTGCTCTTTTCACTGGAGATATCAGTCCACTAAACTCCATGAGACTGTTTTGTCCAGGAACATAGTATCCTGACCTAACTCAAAATGCCTAATCCCCTCAAGGCAATACACGCAAGTTTTAACCTCTTGACCTGGGCTCTCGACCATGATCAAGTCCCCAACGACATCCGTCGCAGTCTCGAACTCGTTCGAACTTGCGACTCAGATCTTCAACACCTCATAGAGCTCCGCAACGAATGTCTCCCCCTTCTCCAGCGCCGCCCAAAGGTTCTTCACCGCGTGCACACCATCATTGAATCAGCCCAAAGAGGACTCCAAGAAGTCTGCGAGATTGTCGAAAGATGTCGCTCAGAGGCTGATAGAGGTGGAAAGACAACCTTTTCAAAACGTATGGCCTGGATTCTTGTTGATGCGAGTGAGTTTAAGAGCCAGGAGCCTATTGTCAGTCGACATCATGCTGCTGTGCTCGCAGAGTTGAACTTTTTGAGACAAATTTCTCTTTTGGCTCCTGTTTCTGAACCTGCGAGGGTCATGGAAAAGTATGGTGTGAAGGAGGATGCCACGGTATTTGACAATATTGCTCTCCTAGGGGACTTTCTTGGTGATATAGCAGGCAAGTTGAAAAACCCTTATCACAAATATTTGTTTGTTGAATGATCTAACGGTTTATAATGCTGTAGCTCCTACGAAGAAACAACCGCCAGTCGTTCAGCCTATTACCTATCCAACGCCAACCATAGTTTTCAACGAAAACACAGAATCGCCAGCACCATCAGCAACTCCATCTTCACTTCAAGTCCCTCAATCTCTCCACAGGTCAATGAGTTCTCAAACAATGCATGTAGAACATGCTCCTGAATCACTGCCAGAACTTGTTCCAGTCAACATGACTAGCACAGCTGCTCCCAAGTCGTTCACTTCAAGTTCCACATACGATAATGAGGCTTTGGCAGGACTGAGTTTACTTCTTGGAGATCCTCTTGACTGGAAACACTCACCATCTCCGGTGCCATCTCACAGTGATATACTGAATCGACCCGTTACGGCCCCATCTCAAGGATTCCCTATGCAGTTCACTCAAAATGACTTTGATCAACGTCCTCCATTTCATAGTCCATATGATAGCGTCTCTGATCTGAGTCAAACTAGCGAACAAGGAAGCCTTGGCTACACTCCTTCACACATATCATCAAATATCTCAAGTCCCTATCGTCATCGCCACTCATTCTCAAGGCTCCCAATGGCCACACGATCAGTATCCCAGCTCCAACATATGCCACCCAATCACTATCCCGGGCAACTCCGATGGTCCAATTCATCTTCTACAACTATATCTTCCATCTCGTCAGGCTTAGCAAGACCTGATCATACTTGGATACCGCCAATAGCTGAACTTGATAGTTCGCCGCACCATATGGTTCCCATCGTGGGTGCCTTGAACCATCTTGACCGAGTCAGAGAAGGTTCAGGGGACCAAAAACTGGCTATTCAAATAAACACAACACCTGTTGAACTGCCAGCAGAAGAAACCCTAGTCAGGAACACAAATCCATACCATGAGACTCCTTGTCTGGGATCTAACGGACGAGGGCGTGCCACCAGTCAGCCAATATCATCATTAAATCAGCAACTAAAGCGAAACCCGACTATCAACCAGGAAAAGGAAGCATTGAAGGATCACCATGATTTCACGCAAAACCGCACGACTTGGTAGTTGGATTTCTGTGTAAAGGTCTATAAAGCTGGCAGGGACAGGCCATCTAAGGGCTGATGACAGGGTAAGGTTATGAAAGACTTGTTCAGGGATTTCTTAGACGAAGCACTCTCTTGGGCTGTTAAATGACAGTTGAGCAGCGGTTTGAGTATTAGCAAAACCCAGGGTATTTCATCACATAATTACAGATATATACGAATATAGAAATGCAGACTTATTGCCACATATTATGTCTGGCTTTCCAAAATCATCTAAAGGTTACTAGGTCGTCAGTTGAACTTATGTGCAAAATGTCACTAAGGCTCATGGAAAACATCGATCAAAATATGTGCAACTCAATTTATTATCTTACGCATTCTGTTGAAGTATTCCGTTACATCCCATTAGAACCAATACTATTTTCTCCTGTTTTCTTCCAACATCAAATCCTGCTTGTTCCAGTAGCTCGGCTGTTGCAAAACCTATCATTCTCACATACACAAACTCGGAATTCCAATCTATAATAGGAAGCATAGAAATCGATCAGGAACGCAAGAAGGTTAAAATCAGACCCAAATCCTTAATTTCGCAAGCGCATGACAATAAGTTGTCTTGATAATACATGTCGATAAACAATCCCATTCCCCCTACACGTCAAGACATATATCCCATAATCACGTACCACATCCTATTCGTGGTCTCAAAATCGTATCTTGCAACGTGTCCATTCCACATTGGCTCTCATTTCAAGAGATCGGCCTTCTGTGTGGTCCCTCAGTCTATATGCAAAAAGATGTGCGTTCCTCGTTTCGCTTCATCGTTCCAGTTCATGGTAGTTCTGAGTCTCGATCGAAAGGCCTCTGTTTTCAGTGACCATCGTGTCGATTGTCCGATACCTCGTCATACCACGAATCAGGCTATGTCGTGAATAGAATAAAGCGTTGCGGTACGGACGGTATCACCTGTGCCGTCCCCTGTCGAGGCTGAAAGACCGAAATTATAACCGATCGCTCGGTGTTTTAAAAAAACAAAAGTCATTTCCGTAACTCCGATGCTGATGCCCTTTACCGTCTTTGATCTTACCATCTCCGTGTCGAAAATTATAGTCGACATATGTACATTTATTCGACAACTCAGTCCTCAATAGTCCGCGATGAATCAGGCGAATTCGAGGTTTCCTATACCATCGAGCTGAGAACGCTTATACTGAGAATCATAATGAGTAGACCAATAGTGACAACTATCAGTAGTGCAAATGAGAACCAACCCAATACCATGGCGCTGGTACCCACACCACTCTTGACAGCTCCGTTGCCGAAATCCTGGGCTATAACCGAGGCGGCTACAGACGCTGTGTGTTGCCATAGTACAGATACGAGGACGAAGATGGCTGAGATGAAGATCAGGGCCAAGGCGATTTGGGAGACAGGGCGAGACGGGAAAGGCTTGACTTCGCGGTCAGAACCCTCAGAGTCGGTCTCCTCATGCCATCCAGGGAAGGTCGCGAGAAGGAGAAGGCAGACAAAGGCGAAGATGATGGCAATGATACTGCAAAATCAGGTTAGTGGGTTTCAATTAGATGCATGCAGAATCAGAACTCACATGAGATACGGGAATACAATCATATCCTTGAACTGAGCAGCCAGCCAGATGAGGTTGAGAGGATCTTGGTCCACGTCAACCTCCTTAGCCAGAGCAGTTGCATTGTTGCTGCACAGCCAGGAGCCTCCATCAGGGTTAATGCAGATACCGAAGTAACCAACGCGGGCTTGCAGTGATGCATCACCTGCGATGTTCTCGATAGCTGAATGAAGGTTGTAGTCGACCTGGGCTGTATCAGGCACTGCTGTGTAGTCCTTGTAGTAGATAGAGAGCAGGAAGATGTCGGGGATAAGTGGTGAAGACGATGAACAGCCAGCGAGAAGTAGTGCTTGCTTTGGTTAGAATATTGTCTCATCTAGGGGTTAAAGTAACTTACATAATAGAATAATCGCAATGGCGATGAGAATCATCAACACATGGTGATAACCGAGGAATGGAACAAAGCCTAGTAAAATTACATGTTAGCAATGCGGTCGAGGTAGACTGAGACATTCTATCGATGTCCCGAGACTAGAATATCACTCACGATACCAGCCGACCTGGACCTTCTGCCTTCTAGAGGACGAGCTGCTGCTACTGCTCGTCCCGGAACCCATTGTGAATGATGTTGACCCTGCACTCCTTCAAGGTGTTGGCGGTTGAAGCAGTGACGGGAAACAACTGAGTTGTCTGCGCTCGTCTCCCAGTCTGGGAGCGACGAACGAGTTGCGCAAGACTACTATCGCTTGGTTCCCTTGCTCTTTCTGTTACCGCTTGGTTGCGTAACACTCCAGAAGCGATCCGTTGATCGAACCACACCTTCCTCCACTGAATCAGTCAATCTGTCTTGGGAACGGCGGGTTCTTGTCGAGGTAAATGAGTGATGGAATGCGGACGGGAGGAATCGATGTCTCGGTAGACAGTCGACGCTGGAATGTATATGGGCTAAAGACGACGGTTGATGACAACGAGCGAAAGTCGGGCCCTGTAATAGTAAGATCTTGTAAAAGGAGGTTAAGTTAAGTCGAGTTAAGTCAAGTTGAGAATGGGCCACGATTAATGAAGAGCCTTGAAGATCAGTTCTCACGTTCTGCAAACGAGGGTGAAGACTTATTGGTTTTGTTAGAGAATCTCCTTAGAAAGAAGAAAGGGAAAGGAGAGGAGCGGTCAGTCAGTCAATTAGTCGGAGCAGTTTCGTATACCAATGCCAGACAATTGGGCGGATATTCGATGGCTGGGAAAGACTTGGGACAATCACCAACCTCTGGACTTTTTCGGTGGGTGATGCAGATGTGTAGTGCCCAGCCACCTATTTACTCGCGTTGGCCTGGCGACGGTGACGTTTTACATGTGGAGCCACAGTTGCCAATTGGGCGAGCCCTAGAAAGGCCAGGGGCTGTCAGCACCGGGCAACCCGCTAACCGGCACCGCAGAAGGAAGGAGAAGCCTAGACGCAGACGGACGCTAAACTGTAAGTGGTAAGGTGTTATTGGACCTGCAGCAGCGCAGACTTGAGCAACTTCCTGAGCTTGATCCCTGAACCCTAGGATCTATGATCTTACGTAGCGCTCCGCCGCAAAATCAACGCGACCTTGATTTGGGCTCGACCCTGGGAGCTCGTCAGCGCCCAGATTTGCCAAGCCTGCCAAGGATAGAAGCTATAGCGGGACCTCTCTCAGCTTAATGCAGTTGTCATGACGATTTGGCGCCGTTTCGGATGAGATATGGGTTATCGATTGGACTCGTCCGTACTATATCGGAATGTCTATATTACCACTTGTTTTATAGGTGCTCGTTCCTCCGTCTAGGCTGATGATACTGACGTCGATAAGCTCAATTGGCGAATTGTCTGGTTGAACGATACGATTGCTCACCCTCATTTAGCGCCTCGATCTATCGTGCTCTGGCATGTTCTGTAGCTGAGATCCATCTCCCTCGCCAATCCCATCTACAACCTGGTCTCGAATCATCTGCCCCGTTTACCCCGAGTAAGCGAGGATTGAGTTGAAACTCCCCGACTTTTGGTCATGGAGCCCTTTCTCCCTGACTCAACCCAAGCCATCTCATATTATCCACTCTCCCGGGACTAATGAGGCTCTCCCGTGGTGAGAGAGACAGCCCCATCAGACAGCCTATTCTCGGCGTCGAAGTTTAGGTTCTATCCATACTAACTCATCTGAAGCTGATTCAATCGTTTTGTCACACAGGATTGAGGTTCTCTCTCCTTGCACCTTCGGTAGCCTTTCCAATTGTGAAGGAAGATTGAACGTGAACCCCATCAATTTGCTGTTCTCCCACAATGTTACCCAATGTTTACATATTCCATAAACTACACGGGTCAATCGGAATTCACATGAAATACAAATTGTTTACTTGAAAGTCTGACGACGACTCCTCCCTTAATAGCACAAGATCAACATGATAAGTGAATACTTTCCGTCATAACCGTGAGTTTATACTCCCGAGAGAGCCGTTGAATTCATCATGACAACCCTCATGAGAAGCCCAGCCACCTGACTGACTTTCCATGCTTGGCGTTCAGCCACCGCAAATTTCAGACCCTTTCGTCTGACCGCAATTGACTTCAATTGCGACTCTCTTTAACTGAAGTCGGTGTCGGATATTTCAAACTACCTGTTCTTTCCCCGCTCGGGATCTTCATTACATTCCGTGCCTTTCGTGGGAAACTCATTTGAGCTTCCAGAAACATTTGTATCTAGACGAAATATGTAGTTACAGGGCATAGTGGGGCATGCTCCCCACGTCATTCAAGAGTTAGTAGCTACGTTGCGCTATGAGGTTCATGGACACCAACACACAACCACTATATTCAACATGGCAGCCGTAGCGGCGAATAACCAAGGAACATCACTCGATATTCGCGTTGAGGATTTCCTGGATGACAAGCTTCAGTCAACCGCCGACCTTGAAGATCTCGATACACTTATCGCAAATGTCGAGCTTCAACGTAACCAGCTGCAATCGCAGCTAGATACAGCTGTGAAAGAGCTCGAGGAGACCCGACGCACTGCTGATGATCGCCAAGGATCACTTGCTGCTCGCATAGAAGAGTTTCAAAAGCTTCAGGAGAGCATTGATCTTCGTGCTCAGATCTACGCCGCCTCAGATGCTCCAGATCAGGCTATCGAACGCCTCAAGTCTCCCATGAATATGATCAAGGCCGTTGAACGTGCCCAGAGCTACCTTCTTCTCCTGCAGGACGCTGAAAAGTTCAGGTCTGAAGCGAGATCATTTCTACCCCAGAACCCCAAAGCCGCATTGGAGCCGTACATCAAGTTGAAACAGCATGTTCAAAAGTTACAAGGTCTGCCTGGCCAAGAGGGTCTGCACCTTGTTGCATATGCAGAAAGCGTGACCGCTTCCATTTGGGATGAGATCAAGTCTACTATGTCTGGGGAACTTGAAGCAGTTCTGAAGCAGAGGAAATGGCCCAAGGTTGACACCCAACTGCAGATGGATGAGGAATGGATCAATTGCATCGAGAAGCTCATCGATCTTCAAAAGCCGGAGATAGCACACACCGATAAATTCGTTACGCTGCTACCGTTCGAAATCATGTCTTCCATTTTTGTCTCCGAGTTCCATTTCCATTTCCTCAGCGACAAGCCAACAAGTGGTGCCCAGGCATTTGGAACGCATTGTCTTCCATGGTTTATTGCTCTAGTTGAGAAATGGGAAGATTTCTTCCGGGATAACCTGGGCTATTTGCTCGCAGAAAAGTTCCAGGACACTGCTGTGGCGACCAACTTGGCCTATATCGACCCTGTTTCTGCGTTCATCACCTCATTACTCCCGGTATTGAAAGAGAAAGCATCACTAGTCGCACTCGAAGCTGTCAAGAGCCCCTCTTTCTTGAGTAATTTTATGTCGCAACTTATGGCATTTGACGAAAATGTGCGCTACAAGTTCAACTACGACGGTGGCGATGCGGAAAATGGCTGGTCTGGCCTCACCGCGTATATCTTGGATGACCACTTTGATACGTGGTTTAAGGCCGAGAAAGACTTTGCCCTCGAGAGGTACCATACTATCATGGAGTCACAAGACGCTCGCAATATCGATTATGACTATGCGCCGCAGGGCAAGATGAGGCCAACATATGCTGCCGTGCGAGTCACTGATCTTCTACGTTCTGTGACAAACCAGTACGAGAGGGTGCGTACGTTCAAGCACAAGATTCGCTTCTTGATTGGTATCCAACTTGAAATCTTGGATGCTTATCATGATCGCCTTCGAGACTCACTCCAGGCTTATCAAAGCATGTCTACTACCTTTGGCCGCACTTTGGCTGCAAACAAGGAGGACCTCGCTGTTCTCGAGGGCACCGGTGCTTTCGAGGTGCTCTGCAAAGTGATTGGTAGTGCCGATCACATTGTCAATACCCTGAAAGACTGGAGCAACGAAGAGGTATGTAGACTGCCCCAGTGTTATGTTGCCAAGCTAACATTCTAGTTCTTTGTTTCTTTGTGGGATGAGCTTCAGACTCGAGCTTTGCATAGAGCTAGCCAAGGCAACAACATTACCAGTACCATGAGCTACGATGATGTGAAGGATCGCACATCTGCAGCAGTAGGAGAGAAACATGAAGATGGGGCTCTCTTTGATGAAACGGCAAGTGCCTACAGTATGCGACGCAAGGCTGCCCAAGAACTTCTAGTTGGTGCTCTGGTGGAGTCTCATAACAAAGCGTTCCGTGCATACACTACCCGTGTCCAATGGACAACTGTTGGTGAGACGGCCATTCTTGGTAAGTCCGTATGTCCTGGTGTCCGCGCATATTATCTAACAGAGTAGTAGATGAGCTTGCCATTACCCCAGAACTCGATGAGCCACTCCGTATCCTCCAACGCAACTTTGACTTTCTTATCAAAGCTCTTTCCACTGCCGTGTTCCGCCGCGTCTGGCGTGAAGCCCTTGTCAAGCTTCAAGATTATTTATGGCAAGGTATCCTCATGCGTCAGTCGTTCACTACCTATGGTGCAACCCAATTCCGTCGCGATGGCACCGCTTTGGTTTCTGTTATTGAACGCTATATTCCCAATGGCTCATCTACCCTTGACAGCCTGATTGAGGGTATGCAGCTGCTGAGTCTTCCGGTTGAAGCGGGCGAGACGGGTGGCTTGACGCTCAAGGAAGCGAGCGATCGAGTTTTTACGGACAACGAAGAGGCACGCAAGGTACTCGAGGAACTCCATCTTGAAAGTTTATCACCGCAAGGTGCAAGAAACATCCTCCAGCGTCGTGTAGAAAACAACGAGAACGTAGGGTGGTAAGGTGAATAGATTAAATTTGGGTATATTATCATTCAACCGATACCTTTCTCTAAGGCCTATCGCCCGTACCTCACGTGTTGAACCTGTTCGTGACCCTCTAAGAATAACAGTTCCCTTTTTGTTCTAGCCATTGAATCCCTTCTCGTTTTATTGCATTCAAAGATCAAACCGATTCCATTTTCCGCATTGCTCGCTTTCGTTTAGCTGTTAAGAGCTCGCATGGTCATCTCGACAACAATGAAAGTACCCGCGCTAACGGGCATAGCTCGCGCCAGAGTAGGTCCAATACCTTTCCAGAAGCCAGCCGCTCCCTCAGCTCGCCACGTCTTGGCGAAGCAATCCCGCATAGTGGTGTACTTTTGGTTGGCACCGAAGCCATCGGTCTGCATCTTGCTCTTGACGACGTCGAAGGGGTAGCTGGAAAGCCAGAGGACTTCACCAGCGAGACCACCGTAGAGAGCAATTTTGTAAGCGGGGATATCTTTACGGTCGATCTTGTTGCGGGTAGCGTCGGAGTTCATCATGTACTCAAACGCAGTGAACCAAGAACCATAGGCGAAAGCCTCTCGCCAGATGGTAACGGCCTGACCGCGGTAGATGCCACTCAGAACACCATTGTGAGCTCCGAGTTTACGAATGCAGTCACCAGGACCATCGTATAGACGACCAGCACCGTGAGGTTGGCTTTGAAGGCGAATACGGATATGCTCGATAGGCCCTGAGAGGACCGAGTTGGAAACACCAGCAAAGGCACCTGCGGCACCGTACTGAGGGTAAGACAGTTCGGCGCCGTTGTTGCGAGTTTGGAACCAACGCTTCGCGGCGTTGAAAGCACCAAATTGAACAGAAACACAAGCTCCGATACCGATGAGTGGTGTGAGTGTTCCCTTGTAGAAAGCGAGAGCGCCCTCGTTCTTGTAGATTGTGGTGGCGGCGTTGATGGCGGAGGAGTATTGTGTTGTGGTTTGAAGTCGGACCTTGACGATGTCAAAAGGCTGGCCTAAAAGAAGAGTGTTAGCAATTGGCATGGATTTGCAGTGTTACACAAGCAGGCTCGTGACGACTTCATGGTAGAAGGTAAGCTTATCTTGAGCCAGGTCTGGTCTTTGTTACCCAGCTCAAAGGACTCTTCCATTCCTTGCGCTACACGATTCCCCAGGAATTGAATGGGAAAAAACGCTAAAACATACCGATCAAGACCTGCGCGATTCCTCCGACAGCGCCAGCGAAGAGATCCTTGGCCGTCTCAATGGCAGGGCTCTGCTTAGCCGACTCAAACTCAAGAGCGTCCATCTCTTCAATTTGGCGGGGTGATCACAAACACCTTTGTCTTTTCCTTTCCTTTCCTTTCTCTTCAACTGGCAACGATCCTCTCAACAACAAAAGGGAAAGAGAAAAGTAGATGAAGCTTGTCAAAGATAAGACAACAAAAGGGGAGAAAAAGATAAGAAACCCAAGCTTAGGGTGCGCGAAACGATATCGCAATCCGGGGTTGATTTGTCGCGGAGGGCGCTCGGCAAATGACGTGCTAGCATTACAAAGCCGGTAACGGAGTCCGGACTGTCGGTGTCGAGATACAGCAGTACATACAAAATTCGGAGAAGACCCCGTCAGATATTGCTACAAATCGCGGGGCAACACATATTTCCGTACTATAAATACGGATGTTCTTATCGGTATTTTCTCCGGGAGACCGTTCCTTTGATGTATCTTTCTAATAATTTCATGACGGAAAGGTCAATTAGGAAGGTGGCACCGACTTCGGGCTAATATAAACCGGAACTCGGGATCTACGTTCTAGAACCGCGAGAAACCGATTGGCAATTTACTTACCTGAATTCATATAGTTATGTTATACAAACAGGATCATTTTATTCCAAGATCATTAATCTCGATCTGTACATTAGGTAACACTCGCTTCTATTTTCTCGTCCAATTCCCTGCTCTTCAGTATCGTCTCACGCCTTGCTTCTCGTCTTTCGTATCATTCTGCGCCTGCGCATGTTGCTCAATAGCCTCCTTGAGTTTTCCAACCACTTCAGGCTGGTTGCTGAACGCGGTCATGAGTAAGCTTTCTAATTCTGCTTCCACTTTGGCGATTGGCTTCACTCCAGGCTTTCTGTTCTGTGAGTCGTTCATCAACGCGCCCCAGCGATGTGTGAAGTTGTAGATAGACTGTCGCAGCAACTCATCAAGCTGCTCATTCATATCCTCAACAGTCAAAGATTTGGCCGTCACAGAGGGTGTCCCTCTAGACCATAGACCGCCGCCGATAATGTTGGAAAAGAAACCAACCCAGTTCTGGGGGCTGAGGGTATCCCAGATGTGAACAAAGTGCTGCATCGAAGCACCATGATTTCGGATGTCGCCGATCTCCAATGAAACCAGCTCATTTTTTATTATGAGCAAGTTTTTCACCATAAAGAGATCGGGATCTGTGCCAGCCTTCAATGACTGTATCCTTGCTTCTGCACGCTGGAGCACCTGAATGGTTTCTCGAACAATATTGAAAACAACTGAACTGTTTTTCGACTAGGTAACTGTGAGTCAAATCCAGAGATCGAGACCAATTTACTTACAGATCTTTCTTTAGGCATGCAATTCTCATACATGCCCAGGAGTTTAATGGCTTGCTTGACCAAAGGATGGGCGTTTGATGACGCTACACCACCAACAACAGGCCCGATCTTCAAGGATGCGTCTTGAACAGGCGCTTTTGTGATTGTTTTTGTGACTTCCGCCTCAAAGACTGTATCGGTCAAGGGCCATAAATGATGGGCCAGAAGTTGTGAGGTGTATTGCTTGCATTTGATGAAATATGGCGACTCCATATCATCTAAATCAGCACCAAAATATTCGTTTGCCAACAAGCCCACCACGTTGCATGTCGTTTCTAAAGGTGCGGTCTGCAGGACAGTTTGGAGATTGGTCACCAACGGCATCAAGTTGCCAGGATGGGCAATGGTGGTGTTTATGGATTTGATCGCCTGGAAAACTGAGTCGGCTGCTTGTGTCCATACAGGTTCCATGTCGAAGAGCTTCATAAATAGACTCTCTTCGTTGTACATGCGCTCGAAACATTGCTTGATAAAATTCCGCGATGCTGTCTCAGCCGAAAGGCTCTTGACTTCTTTGTTAAATTCTGCAATGTCGGATTGCGTCAATAATTTAAGATCACGGTCTCGCGTCGTGAGATGGGTATGGATGATGTTATTAGCTGTGTTTGCGTAGGTATCAAAGTGGGTGCAAGATTCGTTTCGTTGACCGTATGAGTCGTATGCGCGGCGTATAATTTGGTGAACGTTTGGAATCAGGCCATATGAATCCAGCATCATTTCTTGGAAGCGGCCATAGGCAAGAGCATGACGAGCTGATTCGGATTTTGTGGCCGTAATCTGCCGTCCTATTTCAGGGGATACCTTTTCCAATGTGGTCTTATAACCGTGCTCAAGAAGATGAAGGGCTTTTGTGAGGAGCGCAGTGTATCGGGCAAGGTAGGTATCGCGGTCGCGGTAAGTCGGCTGCCCGTATTAGCATATGGTCTTTGGGAAGCATATGGAAGTCTTACATGATTCTCCATAAACACAATACAGGCGTCAATATTCTCGACCATTTCTCCAAAAGAGGCGTGGTCAACCAATCGGCTGGCACCTGGTGCATTGAGACGTCTTGTTGCATTATCGAGGTACGCATAATAATGAAGATCGGTCCCGACTTCGTCAGCCAACGCCTCCAGCCTTCTTTGCTCCTGCAAAAGTTCTTCACATTGCGATTGGAATGTTGATGTTTGCGCCTCGACAGAGCCGAAAGAGTTTGATAGAGAGGTAAGCAGTTTTAGTGTCGCATTCGCATCTTCGATAAGCCCATCCAAATGACGCTCCGTCAAAGTAAGTTGGTCGCGATAAAGTCTAGTAGCGGTCAGAGTTGTCTCAATAGAAATGCGATCTTTGTATAATGCAGTATGCGTACAAGTACTCCTGCTGACTAGCATCCAGCAATTGCTCATCATATGAGTCAAGGCCAACGGTCTCATGTCTTTCAATTTCCTGGCTAGACTCTGGGAGCATCAGAGCTTCCCACGCTCTGCTGTGCTTGTCAGTCTTTTTGGGTCTTGTTCGTGTGTCTTTGGACAGCTGTTCCTTGACCACTCGATAGAAGTCAGAGTAAGAATTCGCTCGGCGAAGGACAGTAGGTTCTGGTGGAGTATCGGTATCCTCGATTTCTTCGTAGACATTTGGCATTGGCGACGCAGTTTCGTGTGTTTGACCCGTTTCCTAAACCCATCTTATGAGCTTCAACAATTATGGCGGGGTGCCATTTCGCGGGGAGCATACATTGGGCTGCTGGAGAAGAGACTCCTTGCGACGGTGTCCATGACTTTGGTTGTGGCTACTAGAGTGACTCTTCTTGCTGGAACCCAAGTCGGGCATCAGCGTATACCAAGAGTCCTCGTACATGGTGTAGATAGAGCTCAAGGGAGCTGAGCTCAATATCAAGGATTCGCTGGAGCTCCTAACTTAGAAGCCACGCAACAGGCGTTGAATGATAAAGTCGGAGCTGACGCCTCCGAACCGCCGATGGCGGGAGAGTGTGGGGCATTATCCGTGCGTTGCGCTAAATGAGGACGAGTCCCTGCATCGTGTGGCGCGTGCTTAGACCTGGTCTGTGGCGCAGTTCATCTCTCTCATAGGCCTGCAGGCCTGCCACAGTCCAAAGAATTTGCTGACCATTAACTTAGCTACTACGGGAGCTTCAGCTCTATGACCTCACAACATTTTCTCCTTCATCAGGAGGCAACATTGGGTTTCAACTTTTGATGCGATTTGGGATCTCTGAAAGAAGATTCCATCAATTGTATCGACTTGAATTGTTTGCCTACAAGTCTTTAAAATGAACGTCCCTCGAGCTGCCCTTAGGCGAGCTGCTGTTCGCTCGCAAGCTCGTCAGCCTCTAACTATATCTCGGCGCCAATGGGTTCGTTACGCCCACGATTATGGCAGCGAATATTCCCAACCTCCTCCCAACCGCGGTGGTAAAATCATTGGTTTGGCGGCTGTTTTTGGTCTTGTTGCTGCTGGAGCCTACTTTTATCCCACTTTGACTGGAAAATCTTCACCACCCGTTGAAGTTGAGAAGAAGGAAGTTCCCACAAAGGCTGAACTCGAGTTTGAGAAGCCTCGCAAGAAGGTCAAGACCAAAGAAGAGAACCGAGATCTCATCAGCTCTCAGCATCTTCAAGTTAAGAATAGTTGGGAGCATCCTGGAGTTTATGCATGGGGCTCTAACGTTGGAAAAGTCATTGATCCAAACTCCAGTGAAAAATATGTCAAAGCGCCTCGGAGGATTTCCTTCTTTGATGATAAAGTTCTTCGAGACCTCAAGTTGACATCCATATTTGGTGCAGCAGTCACTGAGAAGGGCGATCTGGTTCAATGGGGCCTTGGCTACAACCAGCAAGACCCTTCACCCGTCCCTACACTTACAGGCAAGGATATTGTCAAGATTGATGTATCACTTGACCGAATTATTGCTCTGTCGCGCAACGGCAATGTCTATTCTATCCCTGCGTCTCGTGATGATCAAGAAGGTGGTCTCAAAGAAGAACAGAAAAAGTCCTCCTGGTCTATCTGGGGATCTGTTGGTGCTCGAGAGAACATTCATTTCCGCAATTTAACACCATCTAGCCTATCATATGGCGAAACCGTGAAGGACATCAGCAGCGGTCAGGAACATTGTCTTATGCTCACCTCCAAGGGACGTGTCTTCTCCGCTGCTGCTAGTGCTCTGGAGTTTCCCTCCAAAGGACAGATGGGTATTGCAGGTTTGAACTGGCATAACCGACCCAAGGGACCTTACGATCAGCCTCACGAAATCACAACTTTGAAAGGATTCGACGTGGTGCAGATTGCGGCTGGTGATTACCACTCGGTTGTTCTTGATAAAACTGGACGTATTTTTGGATTTGGTGACAACTCATTCGGTCAACTTGGAATCGATACCGACTTTGGCCTTTCGGTCTCCGACACCCCGGTGATGGTTCCGACTAACCTGTCCTACGCCGGCACTGGGCTTATCCCGACGGTAACGTCCATAGCGGCGGGCGGAAACAACACTTTCTTCACGGTAGATGCGAAATCTACGACAATTCCTGGCAACACGAAGGCCCTAGCCCCAGCTAGAAGGCTTCCTCCCGTGACCACAGACCTTTGGGCTTGCGGTCAAGGAGTTTATGGAACATTAGGTACTGGTCGGTGGTCGCACGTCTCGCCCAAGCCCACCAAGGTGAAGGGTCTTTCGTCCCTGTTTGAGTTTGATGAAAAGACCAATAAGATGAGCCCCATTAAGCTCAAGTCTCTGTCGGTCGGAACCACTCACTGTTCGGCCATCATGGACAATGTCACTGAAGTCTCAGTCACGGGTAAAGGCACTGAGAACGAGACCAACTGGGGAGCTGATGTCTTATTTTGGGGTGGCAATGAGCACTATCAGCTTGGCACCGGAAAACGAACCAACTTGAACGCTCCAGCATACATCGCTGCTCTAGACAGCCCAGCTGATGCTCGTAAGGAGGGTGCACCCGACTTCCACCGGCTGTCCGTAACTCCTCGCAAGACAATTCGTCTGGATGGTGGAAAGGGTCGAAAGGTCACTCTAGAACAAAGGGTTGAATGTGGCAAGTATGTGACTGGCATCTACTCTGCCATCTAGAGTATATGGCAAAGAACACAGTTTGTAAGATAAAGTTCGCTTCATTGTACTATAAGAGATATGTAATCGATGTATTGTACTACGAGGATATGATTGGGCGTTAAGTGATGGTTGTTTAGTTTTGATTCAAATGTTATATCCAACTCGGGCAGAAGATGCAACAAAAATGATGGATCAGCTCAGCTGACTCTGTCAAATGTCAATCCACCTATCCATATCTGAATGACCAAATGGTGAGTGGATTGAAGCAGTCATATGGATGTCTCACATTACTTACAGAGTGAAACATAGAAACACGTGAATGATACGAAGTTGAGACACTAAAGAAACATGGTTCAGGATGGGTTTTTCCATCAATTAAAGTTACTAGTGAAAAGTGCTGGTTCTATTGAACTTGATGTGTTCCTACGTCAGTTTGAATGTCTCAATTTTCGTCTGAAGATCCATGGATATCTTCCACTTATACAGGGATCCCTAGGATACCATTTTAGCGGAAACTTGGAGACAATACGAGAATGCTCCTGTTGATCGAGTCAAGGCCACGCAAGCAAATGCCGCTGAGTAAGTCGAAATCGAGAATAGAACAAAATGAGGCACGGATCGTGGAGAAATAAAGTCAGTGGTTTCTACGTACAGCAGGTAGTTGGTTGTCGGGATAATACCTCCATCCTCCACGTCATTAATCCAACATTATGGGCCAGGAGACTAAAATAGAAATCTATCAACAACCAACAGAACAGCCGCTAGGGAGCTAAAAATATACAGGGGGTGAGCCACTGCCACTGTAGAAAAAGAGATTTTACTAGACCAGGTACAAGTGCACTACCTTGCAAACTATTAACTCTAGATTGGTCTGGAGAATGGTTTCGGGTGCATGATCAGCGACTGAACCCGGAGATCGGGTATAAACAATGAGCACGTGTCCAGACAATGGATGAAATCTGTCAATTATCGCGTCTAGGCTATTACTTGCAGATCATTTAATCAATGCCCTGCACTCTACCCGTAACAAGGCAAAGGCAAGGTACTCCCGATACATACCTAAGCAAGATAGGTAAGTTACATCAAAGTATGTGTGATAGTGGAGGTAAGATTGCATACATTAGATATTCTTGGATCAGACTATTCCTTCCCCACGTTAACTGACGTCTGACTTTGAGTTTCAAGTCTGTTGGTCACGTCACGTCGTTCCTGACATTTTTCAAGGTGTTCGTGAATATTTGGTTGACTTGAGGCCGTTGAAGTATTCTGCTCTCAGCTGTTATTTTCAATCAGGGACCTCCTTTCCTCTTGCTCACTCCTTTTTACCTTTTGCCTTTATTTTAACCCTTGACTACCTACTCCTTCCTTTCTGCCTCCTCTTACTCTTACACCCTCAATCTTTCCGTTTGCGGCATCACCTCCACTTACGTCTTCCCCTTCTCTCTTTTTTACATCAGCTCAAACTCCTCGGCTCTTCTGTCTCTTCCTCTTCTCAGCATATAACCCTTGTACTCTTGGCCTCTTTTCACGATCCCGCCACTATTAAACGATTTCGCCATCGACTGCGCCTGCGCCCCTCCATAGACCACGCGGATCCGACCCCCCTGCCTGACCTCCACCCAGCCAAGAGAGCCCGACGCTATTCCTCTTCTTTCGCCCAAATCTCCGTCGCCTTGGCTTCTTATACTTGGGCTTCGCTCTTGTTCAAGCCTCTGGTGAAAACTGCGACGAACCCCAACCTCAAGCGCAACTTCTCCTGGGGGTTCTCACGCCCGTCTTTACCTAACCCCGACGCCATGGACAGGATCCCCAAGTTCAGGCGCAAACCAAAGAACCCCACGATCCAGACCTCCGTCGAGCGCTCCAGTAGTGATACTGTTGATAGTATCGCCAGTACCGAATTACAGGCTGCAAACCTCCAGTCGCAACAACAGGACGGACAACAAGTCCTCCCACAAAAGTCCAAGCTCTCAAAGAGGGCCGCATTCCGAAATTTCCGTTTGCGCGGCTCCACAAAGAGAGCGCGCGACAGTCCACCCGTCGAGCTGCCTTCCAGTCCTCCACCGGCCGTCGTGAGCCACGACGGTGTCAAGAGTCGACCCGTCACGGCCGAAGACGATGCGCTGGCTAATTCGAAGGGGCCGGGACCCCGAATTCCTGCCTTTTTGGAATCTTCAATGCAGGGTATATCACACCCAAACACGATGATCTAGCGCAACAGTCAGAACTGACAGTCTATAGATATTGATTTCAAATTCCAGGAGTTGACGTGGGCCGAACGAGATCGAGTCCTCGAGGGTACAAAGAATGAGGGGAATGAAGACTTTAAATGGGGAACCTTCAAGCAGGTTGACGCCCAGGAGAAAGGTGTAATGGATCGCTACATCAACATCAAGCCTTGGAACCACAACCGAGTCAAACTCCAGGTTCCCGAAGATGAGCTCGACTATGTCAACGCTTCCGAGATCACTCTTACCTCGCCCTCCGATCCGAACCGTGAACCGTTACGATACATCGCTATGCAAGGGCCAACACAGCCATCAATCGACTATGTCTGGCGTATGATTGCGGAGCAAATGTCTTCACCTGCTGTTATCGTGCAGCTGACAACCATGGCAGAAGGTGGAGTTGTCAAATGCCACCAATACTTCCCCGATAATCAAGATCACCCTACCTGGACCCTGAACGAACATAATGCGTGGAACGATGACTGGCAGGCCCAGATCACGTACGATTCTTACGAAGAGCTTGCCGACGGCGCTATTGAGAAGCGCAAGCTGCTCATGCACCTAAAGGATGAGGAAGAGCCCCGAATCGTGTGGCACCTTTTGTATAGGCGATGGCCTGACTTTGGAGTGCCTGAACTGGAAGATCTCGATGGCTTCTTTGAACTCATGCGGCTTTCCCGCGAACTGAGTGCGCCCAAGAATCCACGAATAATTCATTGTAGTGCTGGTGTTGGTCGAACTGGCACTTTCATTACGCTTGAGCATCTAATGCGCGAGCTAGAGCTGGGCACATTTGAGAAGTACGACGAACCCGAAGAAGGACCGGATCTCATATTCGAGACGGTCGACCATCTCCGACAGCAGCGCGTGGGCATGGTTCAAGGTCGTCCCCAGTTCCTGTTCCTTTACCAAGTCATGCGGAAACTATGGCAAGACAAATATGGAGTCGATGAAGAGGGCAATGAGCCTGCAGCTAAGAGGCTGGAAGTCGGCGATCCATTCATAGATGACTCGGTATCCGACTCGACGCAGGCCAACCACTAGCATCGGTATTCCGAAGTTATTGCGATGTGATAATGGGTATTTTTATCTGGCGTTAATTGCGACGATTGGGTGGAGTTGCGGATGGGAATGCATCTGGGTAGGGCTGGACCATGATAACTGCGGTAACTTAATGTTATGGTTTAAGGATGAATTGCAGCCTTTGTCGGAGTATTTGTGCTGAAGAGGACGCTGATGGTCAAGTGTTACCCTGTTCTGAGTCAATTGGGTGCATAATCTGCTTTGCGCAAGTGTATAATGTTAGCGGGAGTGTATGATCAACCAGAGTGCGGAAGGGGACTCAAGGGTTTACGATAAACAAACATAGAGCTCGCATCTCATAATGGGGAGATGACGACGATACAGGAATAATCAAGTCAAGGTAAAATGACTTGGGGGAGGTTTATTTAGTATAAATGATACCAGGCACGCGAACAAGGGGTTGGTTGAAAAAACATTATTATCACATATCAGATAACCTTAAGTGGCGACAAGACATTTCGCATAACAGTCGAGATTAAGCAATGTCACAAAAGGTCGATTATTCAGAAACGTCTTTTATATTATAGTTCTCTTTTTCAAGATTCAGATGTATCCTAACCTGGGAACATCATTGAAATCTTTGCCAATCTAAAATAGTTCCGGCTGTGCCAACGTTGTACTGTATAAATCAACTTCATTACCACAATACGCTCCATTCAATTCACCAATAAATATCTCGCAAAATAAACAAAGGGACAAATTTTATAGAAAGCAAAAACACAACATCTATGCGCTAATCACCAGCGTCACAGTCTCCTTCTCCTTTTCGGTGACAGTGACAGTAGCCTGGTCTTTTTCTGTGACTGTCACTGTGAAGTAGACAGATACTGTTGGAGTGCCGTCGACGACGATGGTTGTAGCGTGAGCATCATCACCGGTGCGAGTTCCAGCTGAGGGTTTCTTCTCATCCTTGTTGCCATCATTGTCCGCTTTAGCTTCTGTAGCGGCGGGAGATGGAGCATCAGTAGGCTTGTCGGGAATGGGAATGAGGACTACTGATGTAGGCTTGTCATCATCATTATGACCATCTTTACCCTTGTCGTTACCATCCTTGTCTTTGTTGTCATCGTCACCTGGTGAAGCAGTGGGTTTGGCTTCATTAGGCTTCTTGATGGATTTCGTCAAGGTTGTTCCTCCAGGTAGAGGAACAGATGTGGTGCTTTGTTCAGCGGTAGGGGCAGAAGTAGGAGGGAGATCTTTGTATGCCTTTGTAGGTTGAGGGTTTGAAGGCTCTGCGGGGTTTGTCTGAGTAGTTTTCTCCTCTGATGGCTGGGTCTGAGCTGGTTGACTAGGTTGTTCCTGGGACGGTTGGGTCTGGGCAGGCTGAGTGGGCTGCTCAGGACTTGGCTGGGTGGGCTGCTCTGGCGCAGGCTGTGACTGTGAAGGCTGCTGATAACCAGGCTGAGAGGGCTGTTGATTTGCAGGTTGAGTTGGTTGAGTTGGCTGTTCTTGGGCAGGTTGGCTGGGTTGGTCCCTGGCAGGCTCGCTAGTTGGTTCAGGGGCTGCGCCGTCATCAACAGTGACGATAGTCGTAACGGTGACCACAGGAACCTCGGGCTTCTTCTCCGCGGCCGATGTAGTTGCAGGCTGCTCCTTGTCTCCATTGCCGGGTACAGTGCTGTCCTCACCATTGCTTGGAGTTCCACCAAGAATCTTGGCTGCAGTTGCAGGATCCTCGCAGACAATTTTGATACCACCCTCATAGTTGTACAAAGGAAGAGCGAAACACTTTTCGCCTTTGGTAGCACAGGGTGTAAGTCGAAACTTGCCCGTATCATCACATACACCAGTTTGTCCGTTAATGCAGGCAGCCTGTCCCTTCATACACGAAGATTCAGGTGTGAGCTTGGCAAATTCCTCGTTATATGTACGAGCATCGACGACATTGCTGGCGTACGCAGAAGCAGGGATGGCACTCGTTCCTGTGGGAACACCAGGGTTGATAGTTGGCACGCCGTTGGCGGACGTTCCTGAGGGAACTACCTTGGGCGCAGAAGTCGTCTCAGGGGAAGAGGGGTCAGAGACGAAGACAGTGCTGGTGGGCGGCGCAGGAGGAGCTGCAGGTTGTGTGTTGGAGCCAGGGGCAGGATACTGGGGCTGACTATTCGAAGGGACAGGAGCTGGCTGCTGAACTGCTGAAGTGTCTGCAGGTGCCTCGGGTTGTTGAGCCTGGGAAGTAGCTGGGTTCTCTGGTTGAGGTTGAGCTGGCTGCGAAGTAGGAACAGGGTTTTGAGGTTGGGCCAGACCTGATGTAGGAACAGGATTCTGGGGTTGAGCTGGCGCAGTAGTAGGAACTGGATTCTGAGGCTGGGCTGGAGCACCCGTTGAAGCTGGACTACCAGGCTGAGGTTGACCAGGCTGGGAAGTAGGAACAGGATTCTGAGGTTGGTCCGGCTTTGAGGTGGGAACGGGGTTCTGGGGTTGAGCTGGTGCAGTAGTAGTAGCTGGAGCATCAGGCTGTTGACCACTAGAGCTCTGCACAGGGACATAGGGCTGTTGGACTTCAGAGGTGGGAGCGGGATTGTTAGGCTGGGAAGGTTCGGAAACGGGGACCTGGCTCTCAGGCTGAGCAGCCTCTGAAGTTGGAGCAGGCTGGGTTTGTGCATCAGACGTAGTCTGAAACTGGGGGTCCTTGGGTTGAACTACAGACACAATTTGAGTTGTACCAGCGGGGGGAGAGGTCTCAGGGGAAGAGGTCTCCTGAACAAGTCCTTCAGATGTAGTAGGAGGCTTGGGATACACTTGAGTAGGGTGCTTTGGGTTGATTGGGAAGGCCGTATCAGAAGGAGCCTTTGTAGTAAGGTAACCAGTAGGGGTTGGCTGATATGCGAAGGTCGTTGTCTCTTCCTCGGCAGCTGAAGTCGCAGGTTTCTCGTTTCCTAGAGCAGTTGTAGCGGGAGCGGAGGGAGTTTCAAGGCCTGTGGTCTCTTCAATGGCGCTTGGCTTAGTATTCCCTCCATCAGAAGGTCGAAGCGAACCAAGGTCGAGAGTAGAAGAGAGATCCTGTGTGTCGGTGTTTTCTGGCTTCTGAGCTGCTTCGGTCGTAGGGGCCTCTGGCACTACGGTTGTAGCATTGTCGACAGGCTCAGATGTTGGTGCCTCGTTTGCGGAGGTGGGGACCTCTTTGGTAACTGAGGGAGTCCCGGAGACGAGTGTAGTATCGTTAGGAGGCTCATAGCCAGGCTTGTCAGTCGAAGTTGGCTTTTCAGCCTCAGATGTTGGATCCTTGGGCACGATAGACGTGGTGAGAATGGGTGCAGAAGGGTTTTGAGTAAAGGTTGGCTTGTCTCCGGGCTCTTGAGTCGGTTCTTGAGCATCACTCGTCGGCTCAGGAGCATCGTTGGTTGGCTGAACAGGAATAACCTCAATAGGCTCGGGGAGATCAGAGTAAGGGCTCTTCTTCTTGTCATCGCCTTGGTTCTCTGAGAGTAACGGATTCGGATTAGGTGTCGAGTTAAGTGTCTCGAAAACAGGTCGAGGAGTAGTCTTATCCCCATTACCATTGCTATGATAGATTGTTAGATATGAGTCCTCATGTTCTGTCTCTAACTCTGATTCATACCCGTATCCGTCGTGAGCTGCAGTTGGAGCCTGTGAGTTTTCCATCCTGACGTCAAGAAAAGCGCCAGGGTTTCTTTTTTCTCTATCACCCAAGTTAGATCCAAAATTTGAAGAGGTATTATCAGTTTCTCCGTACATTCTACCAGTCCACATAGGGCCAGCCTGCGCGGACTGGGCAGTCAAAAGGAGTGAGAAGGCCACGGCGAGCCTTGATCTATTACACCGCATCGTAAAGAGTATGTCGATAATAGTATAGACTTGTTAAAGTGAGAAAGAGTGTGTTCGTTAAATCGAAAAGATTCGTTCGTTTGTATCGTTCGTCGGTTCGTGAGTCAAAGTTGTATAAGTCGTTTGAAATGATTGATAGTAACACGAAAAATAATGTACGAGTTTGTCGATCGCTTCCTCCCAACTTCAAGCTGATTAAGAGTAAATAGAGATTGTCTCGAACAAAAAACAGTCACTTGTTCGGTGCCCTGATGCTGAGACACACAAGCTGTCAGGACAAGGAAGCTTGTTCGCAGAATGTCACAGGAAACGACGAACAATAGAAGAAGAACAAAGCGGTGAATGAAAGGAACAGATAGAGTATGAAAGAGAGTCACACAAAACAGAGATAGGAAATACTTGACAAAGGAAAAAGAGAAAAAGGAGAAAAGAAAGAGGAAAAGACGAGAGTGATCAGAGTGAGTGAGTGTGTATTGTATGCCGAGCAGAGTGAAACCATTCATACAAAGTTGGGATAGACAGTGGTAAACACTCTTTTAATGTATATGCAGTACCTCCCCCCAAGAATCACTCATATCCAATTAGCGCCGGCAAAAAACGACAAATCGCCTCACAAAAGTCTCATCTCGTATCGGATCTCATATTTTCATGGCCCATGGAGTCTCTTGCTCGAACCATGAATAGCCCTGTTTTGCCCTGTCCTGTCCCCAGTCAAGCCCTGAGTATCAACAGGCGCCCAACCCAAGACTCCAGTAGATTCCATGTAAAACATTCAAAGAAAATATCCGAAAACCCTCAGCCAATCAAGCCTGTCTCGTCGTTGTCGAGTTGTACTATTAAAGATTGGCTCTAAGCGCTCTGTTTCAACAGTTTATTCGCGGCCTGTTCCTATTGGCGGTACAAACTCCAGAGCGGCCGGGACCTAGCTGCCAATCGTCCTCTCTCCACTAAACCGACCTGCGGCCTTGTAGGCTTTTAGTGCGTGTTACAGGGGTTTCGTGATGGCTTCATGGATATCTGGTCTGCCAGGTCTGGTCTTATCCTCTCTTCTCAGAGTCATGGCTTTTTAGGCTTGGTCGACCCATATATGGCCTTGATGGTCTAGACCTGATCAACCCTTTTCATTTCCCCTTTCATGTCTCTTCCTTGAGTGGTTAGTTAAGAATAGATGACCTCCATAACCGGCGTGTCGGGTCCCTACATCATTTGATGATAGCCGCCCGTTAATAGCGTAGGCAAGGCAAGGCAAGGTTTTGTTTGTAATCGACCAGATCCATAGACCGTGGCTGAGCTCTTATTATTCAACCTACTAAACAGAGAGATCCCTTTTCATGGAAATTTCATTGCTTCTTATTCTACCATCGTTTCAGCTAACAGGCGCCTTATGCATGTTGTACAATATGTTGTACATGGTCAATAAACGCCACCGCGTCTAAATGCCGCCATCAAAGCTCTTTTAATAAATCATCAAAATTTGAGGTTACCAATAATGATCCTTGCTCGCCACCTGGCCAGACTATTCTCCTTCTAGGCTTTTCTTGAGTGCCGAGCTGTTGCTTTTCGGTCTCGCGCTTGGTATCTATCGCGTCCAAGCCCAGATCGTCGACATCCGCAAGCTTGTCGTTCTTTCGAAGATGTTGTTGAATGCGAGCCCAACTGAGGACTTGACTCAACTCTTCGTGCCCCTGGATCTTACTACT
The DNA here is from genome assembly GCA_014764975.2 of Fusarium sp. DS 682. Lineage (NCBI taxonomy): Eukaryota > Fungi > Ascomycota > Sordariomycetes > Hypocreales > Nectriaceae > Fusarium > Fusarium sp. DS 682. The sequence goes on from JACYFE010009002.1 coordinate 40,807, forward strand.
CTGAATCCATCCACGCACCAAGTTGTCGCCTGGCCATTCCCAGATCCCCAACTCGTTTCGGTCGATTTGTACTTGTTCACGCTCTTCATCGGTGATCATGGGTTCCCCATACGCACGGTACACGCACAAAGTCTCGAGCATGTCCACGTCGTGAGGCCACTCCTCTGTATTCATCCACTCGTCTTGTGACTGTAGTAGCGGGCTCCATTCCCGTATAAGCCACCTCATGAACCGGGCCATTTCCTTGAACTCCCCTGCAAATGCCAGCGCCAGCATCAGGTCATGGGCATAAGGCGCCAACACGGGATCTCGCCGTCCTCGCATGATGTCTATGAAAGATAAATCTGTAGTTTCTTCTGCTTCAGGCCGCTGCCTCTCTTGCTCTTGAACAACGAGTGCACGATAGGATCCTTTCATCCGTGAAATAAGAACTCGGAACAGAAACAGAGCTGAGTTGCTCCCTGCCTCCGTGGTCGTCTCAGCTTCGGCACTGTCCTCTTCAGAATTTCTGCAATAAAGGGCGGCAAGTGAGTTCAGATTGGTATTATTAGCTTTGACGGCATTCGCCAGCGTAACCAGCTCTCTTCGCAGAATATTTCGCAGGGTTTTCACGAATCTGTTGAAAAGAAACAGAGTCATGCCTTGCATAGCATCGATACGATCCACAAGGTGTATGATCAGACGGAGCTGCGCCTGCAGGGTGAGCTTCATGCCATAATGATGCTGTCCTAAATTCTTCATGATAGGTGCCCATACATGAGGTACCCAGTTCTGATTTCTGCGATCCAGACGAAGTTCTGCGAGCTGAATGGCGCGTAACAAATTTCTGGCTCGGGGGTTGGCTGTCTTGGATAACTGATCCACATACGCCGAGAACAAGGGTAAGGGAATAGTCTTTAGCATGGCAGCTGTCGGTTCGGGGACGAACAAGTTGGCATAGCTCTGCTGCTCAATGCTTCCGTCTTGCAGATACCGATGGGCTTCCTCGAGACTTTGCGCGTTTGCCACTAGAATGTGAAGTATATGTTTATCCGGCAGCACTCCATCGCGTCTCATCATCGCATGCAATTCTTGAGGGTTCGGGGGCCGTTGTCGCAGCTTCTCCAGCTCTGTCAAATTCATGTCCTCATTTGTGGGATAACTCAGAGAATTGTCTCCTGGCAACTTGCCCTGGTCAGGATCAGCATCACGAGCAAATGATCTCCGGAACATGGCTGCATATTCTGCCGATCCAGGTGTCATGCCAGCTTTTGGGGGTTGTTTAAACTGCTTCCATGCTTCATGGGCGTTGCGTGTAGCAGTGATTGATGCTGCCCATATCGAAAGGTCTTGCCCCGGATTGACCTTGACCTGTTGCTGAATTGTTGGGGTACCATTGGGAGCCAAGCCTAGCAAAATACTTAATGCACTGTCGGCCTCCTCTTGGGGAAATCCAGCTTCCTGCATCATCATCCCTGCCCTGACAACGCGAGACCAGCTCTCTTCTTCTTCCATGGCCTCATCAATGCCATCTGCCGGTTGCAGATATGGTGGCCATGACTTTGAGTACCGTGTTGCAGTGTGGATCTCATCCTTGTTCTTGGGCATCCCTGATAGCACAGCTTGGATAGCGCGGAACCCACCTCTGTCTACCAAGAGGGTTTCAGGAAGACTACCAGACATTCTCAAAAGGGTACGCTGAGCCTCCCAGACGTACGCATGGGGTATCGATAAATGCTGCGGGCCAGATCCGCTATTCCGAGCAATAGCGACTAGACCGGCATTGAAGAACCGGCATCTCATCCAATATGTCTCTTCAGTAGAACCAGTTTTGTAGCGGAAAATAAACTCCGCCATCATGTCAGCAAGCACAATCAGGCGCCTTGGTTCTATGCGACGACAGTGGAAAGAGAGTCGTTCCATGATAACCATGAAATCTTCTGTTGTGAATCTTTCCATTTTTCTGCTTGCACGTCCTCTATCCCATATTGTCTTGCCGGCCTTCTCGGCCGTAGCACGTAATCGTTCTTGAACATAATCAAGGAAGCGATCCAAAGTCGAAACTTCATTAATGCTGGATCCCAATCTCAATAGATAGTTGAGCATAAAGACAGGCTTCGGAGACATATCTGCCAGGAATAATCGGCATCGGTCTTCGTCGGTTTTGGCGAAAAGAATTTTCATGTAACTGTTCAGTCGCTCCTCTGTATTCCCGCTGTACTCAAGTGTCTTCATCAGGGCTTCCCATTGCGATTCGTCGGGCAGCGCTTGGGCAAGATCTTGGTTGTTTTCGGGGTCGGCTTCCACCTGTAGTCGAAGGTGCATTTGGATCAAGACGACCGGAAGGCGCATAGTTCTAATGGCAGCAATCTCCAAAAGCGTTTCTCGAGACGGTGGTTGCAAGGCAAGATATTTACGAAGCAGAACTGCAGGACTTTGCTCAACCCAGCCTTTCAACATCTTCAATCGGCGCTCAATCCGCCCGAACGTGTCGATTTCACTAAATTCTGAGAATTTAAAAATCCTCTGCGGGCTGTTCGACTCGCGCTTTTGGGGGTCGAAAGTTCGCCGGCCATTGGCTATGGTGGCGTCGATGGTATCGAAGGAAGACGCATATCGGCGGGCCTGGGTTGATGTGAGGCACGTAACAAACTAAGGAAGTTAACTGTGAGCTTCGCGTCTTCAAAAAGAGCTTTCAAGATTCACCTTGGTTTGGATTGTCACATTTTGCGACAACTGCCACTTACGCCTCAGCTCCCGGTTTGCACTCCTCAGCATTTCTCGCCCATTCTTCAAAGCCAATGACACAGCTATGAAGTATGTATATGGCGAAGCAATTAAGTGCAAGAGTTGTAATATTTACTGTAACGTAGCAAAAGTTCAAAAGTGCCCGTCAGGTTCCTGTCCACGCAAAACGATTTGCATGCGCTAATCGAAATTATCTGATTACCGGGTAGCTTTTAATTGGCAGCCAATCTGGAGTCACTTCAACGCCTCCACTAAGGATACTTAGATATCTCAAGTAACTCATTCTTTGAGTGTAGCTGGATTTCTTGATATAGGTAGGTATATTTCATCAATATCTTTCGAAGAGAAGCGCTGGCTAAATGACTGTTTGGTACTTGTATTAGGGAATCTTGCTAGTTCTAATTGTAAGTCACTTGAGCTTCGAGAG
>JACYFE010009005.1:0-19243 GCA_014764975.2 Fusarium sp. DS 682
CTGGTTGATTTGACGCGTCATTTTATTTTATTTTTATTTTCGAACCATGGAAGAGGTTATTACTTTGGGTTAAGATACTTTTACAATGATGTAAATGGGGAGGCCCTGTCCCTCTGGAACCCCTGAGCAGATGGGCGTGCCGGCAAGAAAATTAACCAATTAAACTCTAACTTATATAGTATCAAGAGTACTTCTAAGCACTAATGCAATTAGGCATAACAAGAGGTGCTGCTGATACTGTATATTTCTGATCGATACCTCTGTTCTCACCAAATTATACTAGCCATAGGTATAATAGGGCGAATTGATAAGCGCTAATCAGCCCTGGGCATGTAAGGGTAATAGCCCAATGCCGCTGGTAACTATTTATTAGATGGTGGAATAAAGTATTTAAATACCATCTTCCAGGATAATCCCTTACAATATCCATTACTGGGGTCGTAATAGACGCCAACGTGAGTGATGTTTTTCGCGGGAGCTGCTGAAGTGTAGATACGGCCCTGGTAACGAGGTTCCGTAGAGTCCGAAAAAAAAAACAAAAAACGAGGAAATGATGATATGGGCCCTTTGTCATGGCGCTGCTCACTAACTGCACCGAATATACTGAATCCTCTCTTGATTGGTACGTTGTAGATAAGCACATATGGCGCATTGGTAAGGTCCGACCACAAAGTTCCCTGTGAGTTTGGTAGATATCTATTGATGTGGCAGTTCACGCCCACACAGTGGACGCACCGATTGCAGCATCGGTAGTGCAACATTTCTCTCGTTCTGAACAAGACCATATGGTATGGGCATATGTCCCTATATCTAGTAGTGATAGCCTCCTTCGGATTGGCGTGCGAGACGTTTGGGAAAGGGTCATGCTGGTAAGTTTTTACATCGCCTGAGCTCTCGACTATGTGGCTTATCTTACTACAACTCCTGGCAGAAAGAAGAAGGTAAGTCCTGTGATGTTGAGGAGATGACAGTGCGGGAATAAAGAGAAACTGCACGATTAGCCCGTGCAAATATATCCAATCCTTTCCCCAGGGGAGGGTAAGGTATATCCCAGAATGGAGACCCTTGATGAGAAATCTCGATGAATGCCCGCCCGAACTAGTCCAAGTATTAGCAAGAGGTTGATAGGCTCAACGGCGAACGGACCTTGTAATGGATGAAAGAATCCTCTGCAAGTTCATACGTGAGGAAGACGTATGCACAAGTCTTGGATCGAACTTGGGTATACTCTGGCCAATTTCCCACCTTCTGAATCTCCTTCAAGCCAAGATAGTCAAGAGTAAGTCTGATGAATGGTTCTGATTCACTCTCATCATATTCAATGATCTGCTGGCAATCAATAAGTGCGAAATGGTTACGACCACAGAGGTCATGCCGAGGGTACAAAACAGGGAAGAGAACCTCCAGCTTAAGGGGGAATCTTTTGTATCCAGGCGGTTTCTCGATCTTCTTTGCTGGTAAAGCGGAATAAGAGGGATACAGTTATCATCGTTTGGAAGCATATCCTGATAGCCTCCAGTTGCAAGAAACTTCCGAGGAATCTCTAAGTCATGCTCCCTAAATCACCAGGTTAGAAAGGTTGTATCCTTCGAGATCTTCCTCTCTTGAAGTTTGCGTGCTACGTCGTGTACGTCCATGTGGCTGACCGTAGATCAAGACTTAGAACCTCTTGAAACGGATGCGATCGTCTCGAAGAAGATACTTTGCCCGTTTTTGCTGTATGGCAGAGCTTTCCAGGATGTTTCAGTGTATTATTAATTAGAACCTCGCCATAGACACGATCCATAATCGAAAACTCAAAGAGTTGATGAGAAGTAATAGAAACTCATCGTCCAGGATCACGAGATCTGATGGCGATCGCAGACCGCTTCGGATCTGTTCCGCACGGTCAAGGACAATTTGTTAGCCTTTAGGATAATCCCATTGTCTGTAGCAGAAATCTCTAATGTTGTCTCGAGAGCTGAAAAGTCCTGGTCGCTTTGCTTCTGCTGCCATTCTTGGCTAAGTTGATCAAGATGATTCAGGCACATACCCAGCCAGAGAGGGAGTTGAGAATTGCAACCCTCAACGCTGCATATTCCTTCACTTGATGCTGGCTGAGGCCTGATCTGCGGCGTTACGAGAAGCTTTCGTAGGAATGTTGCATTGCTGCAGCTAACGCAGCGGCCCGAGCGTATCAGACCCTTGCGAGTATTATCTGCTTTTCCAAATATACTGAGATTAGCTGTATCAGGGTCAATGATGGCACTGGAAGGACACGTCTCAAAGGGCTGTGTATAAATCGCCTGGTGTCCAGGCTCTGCACATCGGAGGCCGAGGTTTACAAGCGACACTCGGTCATGCCTCTGGTCACCTATGGAAGATTAGCAGAGCATAGCTTTGGATGCTAGGCAAGACGAGAATGAAACTTACGCCACACGTTGATGTTCTGGAGATAGATACTATTATTCGCGTAGCGATCATTGAGGTTGCTCTTGATGTTCTTTAGATCTGGGAGCCCTGACTGGGAGTAGACATTCCATGCATCACGACTCTCTGGGTCTTACCAAGGAAACGTAGCCCACGCGACATCCGCTAACAAGTGGAAGAATAGAGCGTGATTACCAGGCCCTCCCCGCGGAAGAACTTCCGTTCGAACCATCTCACCAAGGCCTGTATAACGTTCCTCGCCGCTCAGGTCTACATGTTGCTTTTGCCAGTGTGACCTGGCGTTGACTCCAAGAAGCCGCTTGCCTGTAACTGCAGCATGGCAGTCTTGGATCGGCAGGTATAGACTGCTCTAAGTTTATAGGATACAGCCACAGTGTGATCCCAAGCCTCTACAGCTGTGGAGAATCGCTCAGTGCAGTTGGGGCTGTCTTGACTTGAAGATTCTGCTGCATTCTTCTGCTGTACACGGGTATTTGACTCCAGAATGTTCGCATCAAAAATGTGCTTTAGCTGAAATCGCACTGACAAATATTGCATCACATCCCTCAAACGCACATGGGAGCCTGATGCCTAGATGTTCGGCATTGAAATGTATTTGTGCGCGGGTCTTGCGAAATTTCTCTCACATCCATCGAGTGCACAAGGGTACCTCGTGCCCTCGTGTTGTACTTCGATGTGGGCTTTTAGTCCGTTTCTCGTCCTTGAGGTCTTGCTACATCCCTCAACGCTACACTGGAACGTGAGAGGTGATGGAATACACGTGTAGTCAATGTTCACTATGAGGCAACTGGTCTCCGGCTACCCTTAATAACTTCCAACATAATACACCAACAACGGGCAGCACAGGGCGAGGAGGGGTTTGACTTGGCTGTGTTTCGTCGGTTGCTTCGTATACTGTAACCCTTCCCGCGGTCTCCTGTCCATCAATATCGGTATGCGGATGAAGGGTCATGGTTCGTATAGGGGTTTATTTGGTTTCCCATATCCAAGGGGCGATCCGTAGTATATCATCTAGGATCAAGCGAGCACGTCTATACTGGTGATACTGTCAGCATAAGTTCTATTTCTAACAAATTTGATAACCTTACTTGGAAACGTAGTGAACAGACACGGCTTATTCGGTTTTAAGATTTGGGAAGCGCCTTACACGATGACGCAAGAAAGGCTCATGAAGAAAAGCGAAAAGTACCGATTCCGAACTAGGCTTTTCACATAAAGAACCCGAGTATGAACGAAGCCGTTCGAAGTGCTTGATTCTAAAAGCATCGATCGTGAAACGCAAGATCGGAAGGGTTTGTGGAAGGGCTTTCGTAGTTTTGGGCTCTTCCCCCCTGGACCAAGAGACGACATTGACAAAGGTATATCTATGAAGCCCCTCGAATCGCCGTTGGATGTCTGAATTGCTATTGCGTGTCCTTGAGCGGTACAAAGGCGCCAGAGCGGACTCGCAGCTGAGTATGTTGCAACTGTCCGAATCATTCCTGGTGTAAATCTGGCCAATTTAGAGCATCCGAGTGCGCCTGCGACAGCTGAGCTAGGTGACTCACAGTGCTCTGGTTCAAGACATAATCGATAAACTCTCTGGGCTTCCCATAGCGTTTTCCAAGGTTTCTGCCAGACAGCTAGAAGTCAGAGAATCCTCTAAACATCCTCTCGCAGGCATTCTCGCAAAAATAGGTTAAGACAGTCTGAGTGAAGCGGAGTAGATGCCAGCCCCTCATGACAGTCAAGGCAATCATATGGACGAAATAAGTCGGCATTGCGTGCAGAATTTGCACCTTCTCGGAAGATGGACTGTCGGGTACGGTAATGGGGAATGTTCGAGTCTTGGTTCCCAATCACTAACATCTTGGTAAGTATTGATGGCCCATTTCAATGAGTAGTAAGTACTTAGACGCCACGAAATGATCACCAGGTTGTAAAAGGACTGCACAGATCCCGCATAGCAGGCTCATGGGAACATGGACTCCAAAGGTTGGTAAAGGGGGTGGCCTTGGTGCCATGCTGTTTGACATATTGATGTATCTGCTGCAAGGATACTACTGAACGATACCTCACATTACGGGAATTCATGTTGAGCTTGGGAAAGATGCCTCAATTACGTACTGGGTACCTTGGACAGCTATGATTAATGCGAATTGGAGAGAAATTCAGGAGAAGAATGTATTGTGCCCAACCAGCTGAATTGATCTGCTGCCATGAACCATCAGTTTCCCGTCTCAGGAGGCTGCTTCTTTCCAGCCAGCGCATGTTTAAGGTAGGACCTGCATTTGGTTTAATGACCTGAAAATACGACCTAGCCTACAATAACTCATTCCTTCTTCTCCTTCTTCTAGCGAGTTTCCATGACCAGGGCAAGGTGGTCATTGCGTTGCCTGACCGCTGTACCTTGTTCAGTGCTACCTTCTAGAAAGATCACAGCTAAGAGCCCCTGCGCGGGTGGCCTCAAAACTTTTAGAGACCCTGTCTCAGACCGAATTGTCCTCTTGCCTGGATTCTGCAATTCTTTGGACGACAGAAGCAATTGATGCAGGTCGCCTCACAAGGCTGCAGTTTTCCTATAACAATCACTGCATGTTTACTGCAAATTCATCGGAGATAAGAGAAACGTGCATATTGACAACCCGCCGACATGAAACACCATGACGAAACGTTTCGCAAAATGATTCCGCATAGCATTCTATCTAATACATTTTACAAGGATCTTCCTCCGACAAGCTGCCGCATTTGGCATTGACATTGACATGGCGATGTGAACGTGCCTGAACAGAGCTGCAAATTATCAAGCCATGTATCTATTTTCAGTCACAGCCGACGCTAACAGTCGCAGCATCTGCATGACAAGAGGTCAATGCAAAATGGGAGCTTTCTACAGAGTACTCATCATGACGACAGATACAGAGATGGTATCACGACATTTATCAAACTTCTCAAAACGACCTCCCACGGCCGAGTTTACTCGCAGCTTGCCGAGGCAAATGACAACCATATCGGATATATCACCAAAAACATATGGTCTTCTGACCGATGCAGTAGCATAAGATGACTGGCCCCTTTCCCGACAGGCTGGAGGCTGGCTGCACGGATCCGACGATCAGGATCGACATATACGTAGCAGAGGGGGGAAATGATGACGGCAGAAGACGACGGCTACTAACCCTAAAAATCCATGGCTCACCGTCAGCCACGGGTTCGCCAAACTGATGGAACTTTGTCAATTATTGGCCATGCATGGGTTATGGAATCAAGAGAAGCTATCGGGTCGCTTCCATAGTATCAGCTCTCACGCAGGTGTTTTTGGTCAGATTATTTCACCCCCTGCCAAACATCAAAGAAAGGTACCAGTGAACCATTAAGCGCCCTGTGCGCGCTCGGTCATCTGCGCTTGGTGCCGTCCGCTAGTGAGGCCATTGCAAGGGTCCTTGAAAGGGTTTGGGTCAAGGTCCATGACGAGCAGCAACAGCACATCCCATCCCACTGAAGCTTTATCGAAGCATCCACCGAAGCGCCTCAACGCACTGACCCTCAGTTTTCTTCCCAACAGCACCTGGGGCTGGCTCCGTTTCACTTTTTTGTTAAGCATGTCCACTGCCCTAAGACGCCACTAACTCTAGTTACAGGGCAGTATCTTCCATTAGCTAGCTACATGCGATTGCGCCAAGGTACTGGCACCACCACGCGGGCATCTCAGTTCCTCCAACAGTCGCATCATTGCCAGAGTCAATTTCTGTGCCGCTCAACTTAATCAGTTTGACTCTCGCAACCGTTCTTTTCCCGTTGAATTGCTTGCATTACCGATGCTTGCTTGCTTGCTTTTGGCTTGCCTATAGCCCCCACTCAACGATTCTCTTGCCAGGGCCCCTTGTTCTTTTGCTCGCTTCTTACACGCTCTTCACTGTGTGTGACGGCACTGCCCGCCCGCCCAGCTAAGTCAGAATCGATACCTTGCAGGCTCAGTACAGTACAGCAGGTACCTATACTACCCCACACCAAGCTTTACTTGTGCGTGTGAGTGGGCGTGTTGAATGCAAGAGGGGCCCTCTGTGTCATGGTTGTGGTCTTGAGTGGGCGTTGTTCTTGTGGCGGCCAGAACTGGCACTGGAATCCATCTTTTCCCATACGGATCTATCTACCTAGTTATCTTCTACATCCGGTGGCTTACTTGCCTTGACTTGACCTCCTTCAACTGATTTCCTCTTCGAGCTTCCCCAATTGCCACCCTCGCAATAGCTTCCTTGCGTCTTGACAGCTCCCCACCTGCTTTCTACTTCTTCAACCTCTATCCGTGAGTATCAATCAGATAACCTTCGTTTCTTGGCTCCCGCTCAAGCTTTGGTAAGTCCCAACACTCGTCTCCATTCTTTGTCTGCGTTTCGTCATCGCTCACACTCCTTAAAAAGCTCCTTCGATATATCCACGCGATCATCCTTGACGTTTAACATCTACGCCCTCACCTACACAACAGCTTGCTCCTTGTTCTCGTGTTACGAAAAAGCTCCAAACCGCCGCCTTGGAACTCTGTGCGACTTCCACCTTGATATTCAGTCTGTGACTACGGTATTTGCGCCCTCCGCCTATCACGGGCCTACGGATCGACCCTGGGCTTCAATCCAAGCCTTTTGTGCGTCCCATATTTCAAGCCTCAGTCGGCGAAACGATTGTACAAAATCGACCATCTTACATTCTCAAGAATTTCTTCTAGACGTCACACCAGAGCATGACTGTACCTTGATCCACTCGAAGTTTCACTCGACATTTTCGCGTCATAACCTTTGAACTTCGAGGTCAAGAACAAAGAACAAAGGCCAAGAAACTACCACCCTCAGCTGCGGCGGCGGCTTGAGAGCTTGCTGGAGGGTCGTACTCGTCGTTGTGATTCCGCTGACTTGTAGCAACACCGCTCTTTGTCAAACCTGGAACCATGAGGCGAGGTCGCTCCCCAAGCTCGCCATCGCCTTATAGGGCTTTGGCTCATCATCAACAGGCCTCGGCTGCTGCGACATCCTCCGACTCTATTTCGTTGATTCGGTCTTTCAATGTCGAAACAAACCCTACGCGGCCTGTGCGGCCCTCGCCACTCACAGCATCGCTTATCCGAGACATGCCGCTAGATCTGGTTGACCGTATCAGATCCTTCCCTCTGTTCATGTCCGCCCCCGAAGAGTTTCTGGTTGCTATAGGAAATCACCTGAAGCCTCAAATCCAAAGCCCAAATGACCATATCGTGACAGAGGGAGACGAAGCCAAGGCCATGTATTGGTTGGTTCGAGGCGTTGTAGCTGTGACCTCGCGGGATGGTGAGGCAGTATACGCTGAGCTCAATCCCGGGTCATTCTTTGGAGAAATTGGCGTTTTGATGCAGATGCCTCGAACAGCTACTATTGTGGCGCGCACCAAGTGTCTGCTGCTGGTACTGAAGAAAGAGGACTTGCATGCCGTGATACCCAAATTCCCAGAGATGGAGAAGGCTATTCGAGAAGAGGCACAAGAACGTTTAAACCTGTTGAAAAAGAAACGACAGGAAGGCGGAAGATTGGTCAAATCTCCTCAGGGAGACTTCAGTGCCCGTGAAGCTGTACCTGGCGAGGTTTCTACTGGAGAAAGGGGCGTTATCAAAGACGGTACTGTTGTCAACAACAAGAAAAGGAAGTCTCCAAGCCCCGGTATTATGGAAGACCCGGCTGCTGGGAGTGCAATTGGAAGTGGTCAGATTAACATTCGAACAACACTTAAGGAGTTGCCACTCTTCTCCTCACTTCCTGCAGATATTCTGCACTTCCTGGGTTTGAGTGTTCAGCCCAAATCTTATACACCGTTTACAGATATCGTACGCCAAGGTTTACCAGGGAATGAAATTTTCTTCATTGTTCGTGGCGAGGCGGAAGTTATTCATGATGAACCAGTTTACGATGATAACGTTCAAAATAAGGCCAAAGCCATCCCGAAACGACCGCGATTGAAGGCAGGTCAATATTTTGGCGAAGTCGCAAGCCTTGGATTGTCGCGTGGCCGAACAGCCACGGTAAGGTCTATCACTTCTGTTGAATGTATCATGATTACAGGCGATGTCCTTGACGAGTTCTGGAGACGCTGTCCTTCGGATATCCTCACACAGGTTAGAGAGACTGCACGATTGCGATATCAAAAACAGAGCGATGATGTCGTTATGGTTGATGTCGATGTCAGGGAAAAGGCTAATAAATCTGACCCGCCTACACCCACGACACCAACAAGAGCATCACTTCCTGGCCTCACTTTCACTACTCCGTCCAAGCCCGGTTCTCCAGCGAAGGACGATAGCAGCAACATAGCCCCCAAAGACCCAGATCCGTTCTTGAGTGTCAATATGGAGAATATTCGGAATCGAAGGCGCCATTCGTTGGCACCCCCAGTGCCTCCAACAGACAGCTCTACACCTACGACCAACGGTGCGAGGTCTCGCCTCTCAGAAGTGACTCCCATCAAGTTTGCGTTTTCTGAGTCTTCAATCGACGACAGCGACGACGTCCCAGCAAAGCGAGTACGGACAACTCTGCCCACCCGACCAATCACTATGAGTAAACCAGTACTCTCCGACGAGATCTTAATCTACATCTTCAAGCATGTGGATATAGGAGAGCTGTTTCGACTACGCCTTGTTAGCACACACTGGCGTAAGCTCTTGACCACATCCCCTAAAGTCTGCCAAGACGTCGACCTCTCGATTTATAACCGCAAGGTTACCGACGAAGTTCTTATCAAAGTTCTTGCTCCTTTTATTGGCACACGCGCTATATCCATAGACCTGAATAATTGCTTTCACATAACGGATGAAGGATTTGGAGCTCTATGGCGCACCTGTGGCAAAAATGTCAAGAAATGGAAGATGAAGTCGGTTTGGGATGTTTCGGCGAACCAGATCCTGGAGATGAGCGAGAACGCAAAGGGACTAGAAGAGGTTGACTGGAGCAACTGCCGCAAGGTCGGTGATAATCTCCTAGGGCGTGTTGTTGGTTGGGTGGTACCCGATCCCCCACCTTCGAAGTCAGTCGTCATCTCAAGCTCGACAGCTCGGTCGCGCAGCAAGCAACAGCAACAAAAGCACGCGGCACAGAACGTTCTGCCACCAGGCACGGTGGTTGGATGCCCGAAACTCAAACGCCTCAACCTCTCCTATTGCAAGCACATTACAGATCGCTCCATGGCCCATCTAGCAGCACACGCTTCGAATCGCATCGAGTCGCTATCTCTTACTCGCTGCACATCGATTACAGATGCAGGTTTTCAATCCTGGGCACCTTTCCGATTTGAAAAGCTATCCAGGCTGTGCCTAGCTGATTGCACATATCTATCAGACAACGCCGTTGTTGCCCTAGTAAACTCAGCCAAAAACCTTACACATCTGGACCTTTCATTCTGCTGTGCACTCTCTGATACAGCAACCGAGGTTGTTGCCCTTCGGCTGCCAAAGTTGCGAGAGTTGCGATTGGCATTCTGCGGAAGTGCAGTCAGTGATGGGAGCTTGGAAAGCGTGGCGCTTCATTTGAATGATTTAGAGGCCCTCAGTGTCCGTGGCTGTGTGCGTGTCACTGGTCGAGGAGTCGAGAATGTCCTCAATGGCTGTGGGCGACTCAACTGGATGGACGTCAGTCAATGCAGAAACTTGGAGTCCTGGATCAGAGCCGGCGGTGTTTCGAACTGGGGTTTCGACGACCGAGTTGGTCAACGTCCTGTGGAGCCCACGTCAAGCGAAACCTCTGGGCAAGGACAATCTGAAGATGATAGTCCTGCGCCAAAAGCTATGAGCGTTGCTATGCTCACAGCGCAGAATTTTATGCCACGATCCGCGTTTGGATATAGATCCAAGAGAGCGAGACGGCCGGTGCGATTCGTCATTGAGAAAGGGTTTGGAAGCTTACGATAAAGAAAGAAAGGCGTCTTGGAGAACACATTTTGGGAACTGATCGGGAATTGAGTGGGAATGGAAAGCATTGGACTCATGTTGCACAGCACTGGCGTCAAACTTATGGAGCATTTGCCGTTATCATACATCAAAGTCTAATGCGATGTAACGCACATTTTGGGCGGAAAGCATGATGCAACGGTGTGAATGTTGGGTGAAAGATGCTTAGTAGATACCCCCGATGGAGGTTGATTATCCTTCATAATAATATTGGAATTGAAAAGAAGAAGCCGAAAACAGAAGAAGCTAGAAGGTTAGCTTAACGTAGCTGTGATGTAAACTATTCCTATAGCGTAGAGTATCACCAGTAAATCCGACGGCTCGCCTGGAGTTTAGAAGCTCAGCGGCCGAGTGATGACCAACTGAGTCACTGAGAGGCGCCGGTTCTTTCCACAATATTCCACCAGCAGAGCCACGTGACGTCGGATTTAGGTAAGCCCCACACTCGGAACCAACGTCATGCCTTTTCTTTTATCTGGACTTATATCCTCTCGATTCCCCGTCCCCGCTTCAACCTTTTCCTTTGTAAACGACTTGCATATCGCATTCTCCAACACTTGCATCGCCAGAAAGACGATGTCCTTCACAATTGCTGTCCGCCAGGGCCCTGCGCGACTTGCGCAGCGGCTTCCTGAGCTCTCAAAGACTGCTTTCCGTAATACCGCATCCATCCGAAGCTTCCACGTCCAATCCAAGCCCACATCCAACTTCTTCACATCGCGCGTCACATCTGCTGCTACCCGCAATGCTTTCCAACGAACAAGTCGCGCTGGTGGTCGATCTTATAACCAGCAAGCTGCGGGAGCTACTACAGCGCCTGAGTCGACGAGCCGACGACTCTTGGTTGGAGGTGCCATCTTTGGTGGTACACTCGTTGCCATCAATGCTATCTTCAACCGTGAGACCCGTGAGGATGGTGGCATGCCCATCTACGAGCGCGAATACTTGAACAACACCTTCCTGCACACTGGACTCGGCATTGGTATCATTGGATTGACGGCTCGACAAATGGTTCAGACTGGTTTCGTGTACCGAATTATGGTTACCAACCCTTGGGTTGTTGGTCTTGGTGGTCTCGCTCTCAGCTTCGCTACCATGATTGGAACTCGATCGATCAGCCCTGATAAGTAAGTTCTTGAAATCAAAACCAATGACGAAATTGAAGCAATTACTAACAATTAACAGCTACATCCCCAAGTACGCTATGTGGACCGCCTTCAACGCCACCCAGGCTGCTTTTGTCGCCCCTCTCCTCGCCTTCGTTCCTCCTGCTCTCCTCGGACGCGCTGGTCTCTACACCATTGCAATGATGGGTGGTCTTGCTGTTGTCGGTGCCACTGCTAAGCAGGAGAAGTACCTCTACATCGGTGGTCCTCTCCTCGCTGGTGCCGCCATTGTCGCTGCTTCTGGTCTCGCTCCTCTCGTTCTCCCCGCCACCGCTATCCGAACTCTCGCCTTCACTGAGAGCATCTGGCTGTATGGTGGTCTTGCTGTCTTTGGTGGTTTCACTCTGTACGATGTCCAAAAGGTTCTCCACCACGCTCGTCTCGCACAGAATGGTATCATCCGCCGTGACCCCGTTAACGAGAGTATCTCTCTTGAGCTTGACTTCCTCAACATCTTCATCCGCATGGTGCAGATCCTGATGATGCAGCAGAACCGACGCAAGTAAGCGGTAGTGATGGGGTTGCATAGACTAGCGCTGTAGGCGTTTTGTATTATTTTTAGCAAAAGGATTATTGCTCGGATGGAGGATAATGAACTCCTCTCCTGTTTTTCTTGTTGAAACTAGTCTACCAGTCGATGGATTTCCCATTTCTTAATTTTAGCATACCAAATAAGAAAAAAACTTTAAATATTCCATGTGGAGTGAAATTTCACTTGTTTTGTATTGTGACTAAGGTAGGTATAATTAAAATGTTGAATTTTCTCCCATTTACTCAATCCAAGTTTCCTGATATCATTGGTGCCATTTCCTTCCATCTGCTAAGCCAAAATGCAATCATCCCCAATTCTTTACTCCAGAGGTGGGAACGGTCTCAAAAAGTGGCTTGGGCACTCATAACCAGAAGGGTTGTTGTGGAGGTAAAGCTGGTGATACTCCTCAGCAGTCCACCACTTTCCAGCGGGCGCAATCTCAGTGACGATACCGCCCTTCCACCATTGCTTGTTGGCCTTTTCTGTGACCTCGCGCGCAATCTTTTCTTGCTCCTCGTTGTGGAAATAGATAGCTGAGCGGTACTGAGGGCCGGTATCGGGACCCTGGCGGTTCAGCGTCGTGGGGTCGTGCGTCTTGTAAAAGAATTCTAGGAGTTGTGCGTATGTGACCTTTGTAGGATCAAAGATGATTTGCGCGGCCTCAGCGTCTATATATGTTAGTAATATTCCAATGCGAACGATGAGAGTTGAGACGTACGGCCTGTCTTTCCACCGCAGACGGCGCGGTAGGTAGGGTTATCGAGATCACCACCGATATATCCAACCTTTGCATCGATAAGACCCTTATCGGCAAAGTGTCTGCGATACAAATGCTCTGTTCCCCAGAAACATCCCGCAGCGACGGTGCAGCGCTGCGCGCCCTCAGGGATGACAGAAGCAGCGGATTGATCGGGAGCGATTGAAAGGCGAGTAGATTGAGTGAAGGGGCGAGCGAGACGCGCCATGAAAGGAGGAAGATTAAAAGACATGTTCGGATCGCTGAGAGTAAGTGAATAACTGAGTTGTTGTTCTGTGGTTGAAATGAAGCTATCGAGGGAATCGCATTGATATTTGAACTTTTTCGGGCTGTCGGTCAATCGATAATGACAAATCTTTAGAAGGGAGAAGGTGTGGCGGGGGTTACAAGCTGCGTCACTGAAGACGCAGATGACGATTGGATTTCGCAGAGCTCTGCTTCCTCTTTTGGGAAGGTGGCGTGGATACGATTAGTTCAAGGGTCTTTTTTTGCCCCGCGGCTGATATTAGCGACTATGGAATCAGCGGTTGAGGCTGTGTTTTAGTGTTGATTATTGAACGAAATTACTGTAATTGGGGGGGTGATAGGGCTGTGAACTATTTGAAATAGGTAATTCTGCTTATACGCCTGTTGATGTAAGCTAAGGCGTAATATGTTGGCTGTGTATATGCTCTTATATCTATCTATACGCAAAAGCGAATTCTTATTAGTGAGAGGCTATTTCGGCTATATTTGTGGATTTCATTATTATTA
This sequence comes from Fusarium sp. DS 682, assembly GCA_014764975.2. Lineage (NCBI taxonomy): Eukaryota > Fungi > Ascomycota > Sordariomycetes > Hypocreales > Nectriaceae > Fusarium > Fusarium sp. DS 682. Next base: position 13,581 of record JACYFE010009005.1, read on the forward strand.
CCGTTATTCTTCAACATGCGCCCTGAGTGCATACAGGGCGCATGTTCGGATACATAATGCCTGTAAACCCTCTAACACGTGCTAACAAGGATAAATGCAGTTGTTATGCCACGCAGATACATAATCGATATTTCCAAAAGGATGCAGAAGGAATTGAATACGATAAGATAAAAATAATCCAGGTTTAAACTTTCGGAAGTCACCGTTGAAAATGCGGAGTTGGTCAAACTCTCGTCTTCCCCGCCGACTCGGCCGACCTCGGTTTCTCAGTCGGACATAGCATGTCTATACTTACACTAACTACATATATATCGTCTCTATAACCATCGTAATATCTTTTCACTTATATAATATCAAAAAGTTATTAATATGTCTTCATCAAACCTCACTCAGTCAATTCCTCCCGACTCATGGGACTCACACATGCACATCGTTGACGTTGAGAACTACACTCTTGACGCTTCAGCCAAATACCGTCCAACATCTCACACTCTGGACCAAGCTCTCGCCTTTGAAACTAGCGTTGGACTTTGCAACATAGTTCTTGTTCAGCCATCCATCTATGGCCTCGATAACTCGTGTCTGCTCGACGGACTACGTGCCCTTGGCGCTGAGCGTGGAAGAGGTGTTGTTGCAATTGACCCTGAATCTTTCAATGCAGAGGAGTTACGTTTATGGCATGAGTTGGGTGTCCGTGGCGTGAGACTCAACATACTATCAGTTGAGCTTGAAATAGATGCGGCTGAGCTGGAGCGTCAGTTGATGCTGTATGCTGATGCTGTGAGACCATTGGGATGGGTCGTTCAAGTCTATGTTCCCATGGATATGGTTACTCTCCTTGAGCCTATCATCCCAAAGCTCAATGTCAAGTTCTGTATAGACCATCTCGGCCATCCACCCCTGAAAAAATACCCAGGCGTCGACCCGTATAATATTCCCGGGTTTTCATCCCTCATCAACTTACTTAAGAATGGTCAGACATATGTCAAATTGTCAGCAGCTTATCGAATGAGCGCACTTCCCGATTATAGCGATTTAGATCCCATTTCAAAGGAGGTTCTTCGAATTGCTGGTAAGACTCGTGTTGTGTTTGCGACTGATTGGCCTCACACTAGGTTTGAGGGACTGGATATCAAGCCATGGATGGAGAGAGTGCTGAGTTGGTGTGGTGATGATGAGCATCTCAAGGAGAGACTGTTTAGAGGAAACGCCGAAGACTTATGGGATGTTAAAAAGCCATCAAGGAAGACAACACAGTGATCACAACCAGCCACGGTTGGTGTTTGAGCTCGACATAACGGGATGTGTGTGCCATCTGCTGGCCGACAGTAGGTTGCATTTACAGTGTTCAAAGCTGTTTGGGTCATGTTTCACAAAGATGTAACTTTTGAATTTGCTTCATTTCTATATTTATATCATCAATGCCCATTATTTGTAAATCATTCTGTTGCTAGACTGCTATTCTTAAAACGTCAAGAACGATTTCCAAAATGGCTTCGCCTGTAATCCAAACTGGCAGTTCTCTCCACAGAGCGTCAAACTGCTGTGCAGGCAGCCAGGACACAACTCCATGTTCCAGCATGAAGCTTGTAGCCAACAGTACCACTTCGATAGCGTTCTCCGATAAGGCCCGAGAAAAGTTCGCGCCGTGCGGACCTTGAGGGTTCGGGGGCTGCAGGTATGCAACGCTAACTCGGCTTCGATATTCCGATAGAAGTGCACGGCGAAGATTTTCGACGATGGCAAGTATCTCATCATGGCGAGCTCTTTGCTTTCGGTTGGAGCATGACGTTGTCTGCGGTATCTGGTGCACCAGTACCCCATAAAGAAAATCAATGTTCTTGGGCCAATTGAACTTTTCAAGTATCGAAGACGCCTCAGGCCGAGTCGTTTTGCTATTCCAGTGTCTTTGATGTCCAAGTTTGCGGGAATAAGTTCAAAAAAAACTTCCGCCGCAGTATACTTGATCAACCAAAATTCTGGGGGTTGTTTCCTGACTCGTAGATAGCGCCAACCCGTACGCTCAGCGGCTCAAACGAAGACAAAGCCTCGAAAACTCCACGGTCAACGGCCATTGCATTCGGGTTCATATTGTCTGCCCATGGTGTCTGGAAAAGTTGCTCGGGTTCATAAGGAGATTGCTGCGTCGGAATATCGAAAGAAGCTGGGTAAATAGTCTCAGTAATCGGTATATCTGTTGGCATTGGAACATCTGGCATTTGCTGGGGCATGGGCGGAGGCTGTTGCTGTGGTGTGCTGAAACCCGGATCGAGCCCAAGGTTCGCCATTTCTCTGGTAATTAAATCCAAGGCACTTGAGATAACTGTGAGAGTGTTAGCTTGCATCAGGTATGGATTTGAGTCACTTACCTGGATTAACATTCTTGGCCTGATGTAAGGCACGTACGCAGAAGCTCAACTTGCGCACTGCTTGTTGGTCCTCAGGGGTAGCTTGAACCTGTAAAAGGAAGATTGTTGCCGCAATATACACACTGTACGAGAGTGATAGAACACAGTGGTTGATTGTGAATGTCCTGCAAAAGAGATCAAAGATGGCGATGATAGATGTTGCGGATGTGACACATTCAACGAGATGGTTTTGCATCGGATGAGGACCTTCTTCTTCTGGGTATACCTGCCAGGTGAGCATGGGCCTAAAAAGGAGAATTCTGAACGTATGATATAAAGCACTATAATCTGATTAGCTGACGCTTTTGGAAATGGTGGGAAGGGGTGCTCACTTCATGGTCACTATATGAGACGGCGGTGCCAGCTCAGGCATGGCTGTGAGCTCAATCTTGAGATGAGGAGGGAGTTGTTCCCACCATAGTCTCATGGCAGGGTCCTGAGTTTGCAGACACTCTTGCATCTCTGCCTCAGTATTCTCCAATAATGGATCATACATGTGGATGAGGATTTCATTAAAGATGACAGAAAGTCGGCAAGCACTCATGAAGCAAGATGTAGAGTGTGCTGTCGCTGGAGGGTATTTCCAATCTGATCCATGAGGAGAGTCGAAGGGGACCCAGAGCTCATTCTCAGCCGAGTCGTCCACTAGAAATTATAAGCAACTTGCTTGATAAATGAGATCACAGCTAGACTTACTGATGATCTGGGGTGGAGAGACAAGTGTATGTTGTAGCGAAGGCGAACGACCGAGGTAAAGGCTAATGATCTTATCCCAGAAGTAACAACTCCAGTAAAGTCGATGCCGAATCTCAACCTCTTCGTCAGTCAGGTGGACAGATCCTGGATACCTTTGTCCATCAACGCAAATACCCAAATGATCGATGAGGCGAAAGGCTATGCCACTATAAATCCAAGCCTGTGTCGTGTTGCCATGTCCACATTCTCCTGCGCTAAGAAGCAGTAATGTCTGAACCGTTGGGATAGTACAAACACCTCGACTAAGTTCATCGAAAAGCATACTCCTGGCGTGTTTTGCGAAGACAGCTCCTCCATCATAGGACTGGTCCAGCAGCTGTTTTGTGGAGGGATCACTTTTACCCCAGCGGATAGAATGTGAGAGCATAGCATTAAGAAGAGTATGAGAATAATAAGGTCCCATCGATTGCATGTCGCCTGCAAAGGTTAGCTATCTCTGAGAGAATGTGTCGGGAGTCATACGAGTAAATGCTGGCCTATAAATGAAGTTGAAGAGAGGCTGGATCCAACACCAATGCACGTTCAAGAGATATTGAAATGGTTCCTGCGTTGTGTAAGTTGGGATGAATAAGGTAGCAGGGTTGATTTAAACGCACTGGTATATCAGACAAGTTTTCCATCGCTCGCTGATGCCATGCGTTGTTGACCAATCGCTCTCTCCTGTGAGCATCTGAGTCAATGGATGATATGGAGTCTGGCTTATGCTTGTGAGGGTCACTGGGAAGGTTAAAGAGACTAGTTGGTCCATGATAAGTAATCCCACCCTTGTCGTCGATCTTGAGACCCATGAAGCTTCTCGTCATTGCATGCTCGTCTGGATGGCGATTCGAGTCATGGCCATTCCAGACCCCCGGGCTCGAATGATTTGAGGCGGCAACTGAAGGAGGAGATTTCAGAGCAGCAAGCTGATCCTCGAGTTCTTTGATGCGTTCCTCGAGGCGTTGTGTGTAAGACAGAGTCGGGTTTCTATGACACGTGAGCAATTGCTCAGACCGTAAAGAGAGGCCGAGGTGAGTCCCACAGTTTGTAAATACAGTCATCGCTTCTAGCAGCACAGCGATTGCAAATAGGTTGCTCGCCACCGCATTTGACCTAAAGGGCATCAGTATGTGTTTATGGAAGAAGTAACGATTGTATTGACCTTGCGTCTACGGCACGGCTCACATGAGAATGCGCTCTTCTTTGTGGCTTTGACCGACGACATGATGTGCCACAAAGTCTCTTGAGTTTCTCGCTCAATCCAGTTCAGCTCCGGTAAATGTAATTAACTCGGTAAGAGTCGTCAGAGGTAGAGAGAATGAGCCCCGCGTTGGACATTGAAACCCCACCTAGAACTTGGCCGGGTCTGTCCGATGATGAAGCTGAAGATTATTGCACCGAGGAACAGTATAAAGACAGTGAAGGTGGTTTTTCTCTTTTAGGGGGTAAAAATCAAGGCACAGTAGAGAAAACCCGACTAGGACGAGAATTCTCCGTCTTGTGACTGTTTCGAGTCCAAAAGTCAGTCAGATAAAGTACACGGAGCCGACGCTGCGTGCGTTAGGCCGGGGCAAGACGTCGGGAAGGCCCCAGCTCGGAGGGACGAGTGGGGGCGGGTTCTAGGCCTGTCAGGCCAAGCTTGTGTAAGAGAACCTCAGTATCAGACAGAATCAATTGATGGAATATATGTTGAATTGTAATACATGATATCGTCGTCAATGTAAGAGGCAAGGATTGATCAGGCATGTTCCATTGGAACCCTCAGGACTAACTACAAGTTGATCACGTGGGTCATGTGCTCTTTGGGATGGTTGGTTCTGAAGGAAGGCACAGCCATCAGTCTAGGACGGTACAGCACTAGATGCCCTATAACTTGGGCATCTTCAGTTCGTCTTAAGATCGACAGTTCTTTACAACCTATTTGTTCTTATTTGTAACTTGATTGCCAAGAACTATTACTTGATAATGATCTTCGTCCTATATAGATAGCAATATGACATTGTATATTTCTTTATGCCAAGTTGAAGCATGCGAGACGAAGCCGGAACCGGAATACTTTACATATGGAGCTCCGCACAGCCATTCCCGGGTACCGAGGAACTGGCAACGGCATCTGATAAGACTGATTATCTCGGTATAAATGGAGACTCACTTATTTATAGTCATTCTCGCTCTTCTTTTTTTCTTCTTTTAAAAAGAAGCAGTTATTTCAATTATACTTGCTTTATCTCTATTGAGTATCCTTTCATCCAGACCATACTATGTAATTGACAACCTCGGTCGAACGGACCCGATAATATCCACTTTGCGGCGGAAGAGAAGTAAGTATCAATGCCCGGTGCAGTGGATGCTTCTAAGTGCTGCCAGATCTCATTCATGGCCTCAAAACTACAGGCGCTACTAACGTCGGATACCCGGAAACCGGCCACCCCCAGAAACCGGCCACCTTTTCCAAAACACCAAAAACGGGATATCATGATCAATTAATTACATAACATAACACCACATTTTTTATATTAA
>JACYFE010009017.1:0-19004 GCA_014764975.2 Fusarium sp. DS 682
ATGCACAAGTCACCGGTCTGCTTTCACTGGCACTGGTGGTACTTCGCCTCACTGCTGGAGCTGGCTCGGGACTTCTTGCTTGGAGAATTGCCTTTATCCTTCTCGAAAAGCGTGGAATAACGCTTGTTGAGCTGACGCGACTACTCAGCTTGCGCACGCCAATTCTCCTGGCCATCAAGTCAGAGAGCTCGCTGCTTTGGTCTCTATTGGCAACAAGCGCCATTGTATTTATGTGACCTCAAGGCTTTGCAGCGCCACTTGCATCATCGCCACTGTCCTGGATCCCGGGTATCACAGTTCTCAAGGATGAAAGCACAGCGTCTATCGAAAGGATCGGAGACTATACTCATTGGTCGGCCATCACTTCCCCTGATTCTAACGCAACATCACAATACTACGCCACCTGCCCTGTGAAACGAAACGATGAGGTCCTCAAGTATAGGGTCTTGCAAAACTTCAGCCAGCCCTGGATCAGTTCCGATCTCGATGCGTATATGACTGGAATGCTGACTATGGGATACCACGCATCTTGGAGCACCTTAATGAAAAGACTGGGGAATTGCACTGAGCCCATATCTTTCAAAGTGTCAGAGCCTATTGTTTTTGTCTCTGTAGACAAGCAGAAGCTTTCTCTCTGGCTAGGGATGAACGCGACTCTTACCCTCTCTGCAATTCTTGTTTCTGGTGCAACCATGACAGCAAAGACCAAAACAATCCGTGATACAGCTCTTGCGCTTTTGACGGTGGATTTCTCAGACATCCTTCACAGCCCTGAGGCTAGTGGTCTATGTAACGCTGTGAGTCTCAATCGGCACGATCACAAACCTCGGAGGCTACAGTGGCATACAAACGGTATGGACGGCGGAAATAATAGTGACAAGGGAAGTTTATTGTGCAGGAGGAAAGTTGGTTTTGTTGGAGATATGGAGATGGTACGCCCTCTGGACACCGAGTCAGATTTAGTATCTTGAGGATGGGATAGGATGGTGCTATCGTACTATACCTTAGATCACATAGTTGGAGGCCCTCACGTCAATACAGACCTACAATAAACCACCAGTGCGGATGTTAAATTTAAGCCCAGTGGCTATGCACGAAGAATCAAAGACGTCGAAACTACAATTGATCATCACAAACAACGCTGTATTCATATAAAGACGTACACCCGCCGAGGCATACATACAACCCTAGTCAGATAAACTAGCTCCAGTGTTCCACCAATCATATTCCTTGGGGCATTTAGAATACAGGATCTAAGCTCTCTTGACAGAAAAGGCCATCTTCAGGGTATTCAAAAACACTATCGAATAAGAGGTCCGATGGTAATGCCCATTCTGACTCCTCAAGTTCACTTCCCAGTACCTCCTCTTCTTGATTGTCTGTAGGCACCGAATCGGAATGTTGGCTTCTGTCCGTAATGAATTGGTGCTCAGAATTATGGTGGTCATGTGAACCCTCAAGAAGTTGCTCAAAGCCTTGATATGCGAAACTGGTGGAGCTAGACGCATGATCTGGACGTGAAAATTGATTCTGGTGGCCGCGTATGTGATTTTCGGATTGTTCAAGAATATCCTGGTTCCCAGAAAGTTCGATATCTTGACTGTCACCGTCCCCACTTACATTAAGACTGCTGGTTCGACTTCGAGACTGTGTTTGTTGGTTCTGTGTTCCAGATGGTGCCAATTGCTGGTTGAGATAGTCGCCAAAAAGTTGACCCAAAGCATAGCGTACATCGGCGATATCAGGACCTCCTTGACGAGAGAATGCCGGGTTGCTATTAATCTGCTGTAGGAGAATGCCAGCTCCCTCCGTCATTAGATACTCGTAGGGGATGTGCAAGGCGTTATCGACAGCCGCACGGACAATTGGTGACTGTTCGGAGATTACGAAGTCGTTGTATGGCGAAATCGGCCTCGGTGAATATCCTGGGAAGAGAATATCAAATATTCTATACCACTTATTCTCCTCACTACCACTAAATCGCTTCTTGAGACTTTCTCTTGTTGCCTCGCTTAGTCCGAGGTTGTGATTCCGATTGATGTGCTGTTTGACATGGCCTGCTCGCTTGAACCCAAATTTTGCACATTCTCGATTTTCCTGTAAGTTCTTTTTGCAATACGGGCAAGCCAACGGTAGTTGGGTAATGCCCTCTTCGGATCTCTTGGTACATTTAGAGGCCACTGGTGATTTCTTTCGGACCTTTCGGTTCTCGGCCTGGGCTTCTCGTTTCCTCTTATTTGAATCTTTGAATGCCTCGTCACTCGTTGGCGAATTGCCTTGGTCAACATTATCTGAGTGTCTATCGGAGTGATTCCCGGTCTGAGTTCGGAAGTGGCCCCATTGTTGTAACAATCGTCGCAAGATGAAACGAACATTTTCATGGAACCATTTTTGTTCAAGAAAGTATGAGTCAGCCGTTTCCTCAGCATCTTCCGAAGAAATCACGTCTGAATCAACATTTCCAAGTGATTTATCATCTTCGACATTAAAGCTCATCCTTCCCAAGTCATCGGATATCTCTGCAGTAGCTGTGAGCTCTTTATTCTCCGGCGGATATGACTTGGATCCATAGGGAACAGAAGCATGGGAAGAAGGTACGTCCTTGACCGACTCGCTTGCCTCTCTCCACCATCTCAAGATTGGTAAGGATGTAGTGGTGTCAGGTACTGTCTCTGCTGCCTCTGAGATTGCGCGATGGCCTATATCGGGTTGGCAAAGGGGATTGACTTCGTCTTTAGTGGAGGGGGGTCGCATCTCGGTCCCGCCAAAATCGTCTTGTTGGGAAAGGTTGATTGACTCCTTGAAGCCTATGTCCTTTCCGATCACCCCTGGTGCAAATGCAGTGCTTAGATCTGAATCGAAAGGATGTGCTGTTGGAAGACTTTCCACCATAGCTGTCATGACTGCCGGAGACTGGGGGCTTCCGGGCAGGGCGTCTCTTGCGAAGCGTATTTGTTCGCTACATCGCCAACGGCCACAATTAACACATCCGACATCGACTGCTATAAGGTTGTCGTAATGGCATTCGCACTATGTTCTAGTTAGCAACATGAATTACTGGCTTGGGTAACTAACTGGTCACCTACGCAAACCCAATGCCATTGCTGTTGGCCACGTGCCATCTTCTCTTGGGGAAATGGCTGAAAGTGATAGCACATACTTTGTCTTACGGCAGGCTGCCGCGAATGAAAAAGTAGTCTACAAAGCCTTGGATGCCCTGAGTCACCTACACCTTCACAACAGACTTTTTGTGGTCACTCGTGTTAGTATATCGGAACGGGGTAATCACATTGGTGATCTAAAATGCGCCTGGATTTCGGTCACAAATGTGTCTAACGTGAGACATCTAATCAAAGCGATATTCATCCACACCCAATCAAATGCGCCACCAAAACGGTTGCCGCATTGTAGAAAGTCAACTAGGGTTCAAACACAGACATATTGCTCACCTTCCTAAGAAAGCGGTCTGAAGCATGATGAGTGAGTATGGAAAAGTTTAAGGTTTTTTGTTAGCCACAATTCATGACCCCCAACAAGTCTTTCCTGTACCAATTTCATAATCCACAATGATTACATGAGGTATGACTATTGATAAGAGGTAACAATAAATATCAGGTTATCATAAGGGGGATAAGGTTTAGAACTGAAAGCAAATCAAGAAGAAGAATTCAAGTTTAAAGACATAAAGATCATTGAAACACTTCTTGTACTTTAAGGATTTCCAGGAAACTTGTAAACTAATATGAAATATTCAGAACCTCATTATTAAACACTACAAGGTTGCTTCCTCCTTTCGCGAGCCCGAACCCACGAGAAGATGTTTTGCTGGTCATGTTAAGGCCTATCATCCCCGTATCTGCCAATATGCCCAGGGTCCTTTTGATGTTGGACGGCGGACCGAAGTATATTCAGTTCATCACGAACATCTTTGATATCCTGGAACAAGACTTCTGTCTTGACAACCGTAGCTCTGATCTCATCACTAAGCGATTCTATAGACGGGGCTTTGAAAGGAGCCCTGACATGTGTCTGATCCATTACTCTTCCTCGTATTACGTTGTCTAATGCCGTTGCCCCGACCCTGCCAACTTTGGGTCCGTGCCCCAAAATCGTCAAAAAGTGCTGTTTCGTCTCTTCCCTAAGACTATCCTGGACTCGCCACCATCAAAGGCCCAAATTGTGCAATCCACGAACTTGAAAAGTTTCTATCAAGTTGATACGGCTGGTCAGAGGTTTTTTACGGTGCAGATAGTCACATACGATCCTAGAAAAACATCGAACGGCCCCGAGCCGCATTCTCTCGGGTTAATCAAGGTAATACTTGAAAGATTACAGATGTTAGAGGATTCTAGCTACTGCCAGATCAAGTTTCAAAGGCATCTAGAGGTATTTTGGAGCAATATGGTCAAGAGTATTCAGACGAAGATGTTAACGATTCTGTTGGGATCCACTGATATGATCAGAATAACAAGACAAGTCCGTAGGCATGCAATCAAAAGATGGTCAATTAAGGATTCAAGTTTTTAACTCAAAGTAAACACAGTCAAGAAATATACAATGAGGCCATTAAAATGAAGGTTGAAGCGCCCTTGCCTTCCACTGAGGCTAAAGAACTTAACAGGGAACCCAGAATTCTCCAATGAGCTTGCACACAGTCTTAGTCTTGCACACGCGGTCGTTATAGCCCAGATAGTAGCCCTTGCAGAATTCAGCAGTGAAGTACTCTGGCATGTAGTCTGAATATTTGTCGGTAGGGTAGCACTGAGTATCGCGATATTAGCAAAACATAACATCCTAGGGGCAACAAGAGTTGACTTGTTAAGAGTTACTTACAAGCTCCCCACCATCGACTCGTTCCTCGCGGCCGCGAATGAACCCGCAGTAGCCGTTTACCGTGGTTTTACCTTCCGCGTTGATACAGGCGCAGGCTTGCACCTCTCTTGCGGTCTCGTCGGGTGCAGGTGCAGGAGTGGCCATGATGGCGGGGATGGCCAGAGCAATAGTAAGAAGGTACTTCATGTTGAGTGACTTTGTGTGGTCGCTGAAGATACAGAACTGACGGAGGATGGCTTTTATGTAGAAAAGGCTGCTGATGGTAGCACGGCGAAGAATTGAAGTTTTGCTGGCAGAGATATGCCTTAATATAATATCTTCATCAATGGACGGCTTGGCAAGTCGATAAAGAGCTTTAATTAGCTGTCAAATAAAACCATCGTAAGCATTACAAAGATATATTCAATACCGCCTTAGGGATTCATCTGATATCACATCTGATAATATCACTTGCAGAACCTGATTACATGGACAACTCTCTTGGAATAAACCTGACTAGGTTACACTATATCTCATTTGTGGCAGGTATAAACCGCGGCGTATAAAAGTCATATCATGAGCTCGTGACCTATTACGGATAGAAAAGCCAAAGTAAGTAGGTAACTGTCAACGGCCCTCCACTGGACCCAACCGCACCAATTAAAACTTGCGGAACAGCCCTTAAGTGGCTGCAACCTCGGTCTGCGTGCTACGCTAGGGTCGCAATACATAATTGTATTATTGAATAGCCAGAATTAACAGCATTTCCGAATACGCTAAAACCGATTCCACATGCATTTTTAGGACGGCAAAGGGCCGATCCGTTATGTGTCAAGCTCTATTTAGGAGTTCGGAGTGAACATCTGGTTACCGGATCTGATGCATCCGATCGTATCACTGCCGAATGAGAGAACACGGGAAGTATTAGCTGTTATGCATAGCTTGGATTGAACTATTGCTCACAGTGTGCTGTAGAGATACTAAACTACTTCCTTACGTCAGCCGTAGGTTGATCCTTCGCATCCCTTTCAAAAGCCTCCTCTGCGGTCCGCGTTCTGAGAGAGCCAAGCTTTCTCAATGGCTGCCCACTTGCAAAGAGTTGATCCACTTCTTCCAAGCTACGTCCCTTGAGCTCAGGAATGAAAAAATACGCAAGGACAGCCATGGCTACACAAAAACTGCCATATATAAATCCGACCTTAGCACCGAGTGCCGCGTAAGGTTTGCTGAGAAGATATGGAAGGGTAAAGGATGTTGCAAATGTAGTCAAAACGGATATGACGGAGGCGAGAAGGTTGGTCTTTTCCTTGATGTGACTGGATGCGACTTCTGAGAGAACGACGTAAGAAACAGGAGCCCAAGATAGGGCATAGGCGCAAGAAAAAAGGGTGAAGGAGGCGACCTAGGCAGTATTAGTAGTCTGGCGATTTGTTGCAGTTAGGAAATACCCACAAGAGTGTTCTTCTGTGCCTCTGTAGGGTTAGAGATAGTTCCGACAGAGCCAACAATAAAGAGAAACACAGCCATGCCAGTACCGCCAATCAGGAGCAGAACTCGCCTGCCGACCATATCGACAGTGAACCAAGTAATAAGCAGGCAAAAAAGACCAGCAACGGAACTGATGACGGAAAAGAGAAAGCTTTTGGATCCAAATCCCTGGGAGAGGTAAAAGATGACTGAGTATTGTGAAGCAAAAGCCTGGCCGGTGATTTGCTGCCCAAACATGGCGAGAATAGCAACCATGGTGCGTGATCTGTTCTTAGCATCGAAAAGCTCAGACCATTTGCCCTTGTGATCGTTCGCGTGGGCGTACTGAATCGCTTGAATCTCGAATTCGATATCATCTTCGGACTTGTCCTTGCGGATTCGGCGAAGGGCTGATGTAGCTTCCTCTACACGGTCTTTGGCCAATAGCCTACAATTCTTAGCACAATACACACCATGATGCCAATTCGGGGGGATCCATACCACCTAGGGCTTTCAGGGACCCAGTACCATAGAATGAGCAGGAAGGTAGGAGCGAAGAATTGCAACGCCACAGGGATGTGCCAAGCAGCATTGGTCTCCATTGAACTGGTGCCCCAAGTAACAATAGAAGCCACTAGACTACCAAGAAGGATCATGAGCTGAAGAGATGAGGTGATCAAACCACGTAGGGGCTTGGGGGCTGTCTCGGCTTGATAGATGGGAACAACGACTATGGTCATGCCTGTCATGGCGAAGGAGATGAAGCGACCGATGGTGAATTGAGCAGCTGTCGTTGCCGTAGTCTGGAGGAGAACACCGCTAACAATTGTCAATCAGAGAAAGCAAATGATGGAATAAACTGCTCACACAAAAGACGCAATGATGAGACCCATAATAGCAATCCTTCTGCCCCATCGCTCGGCAATGATACCGCAAATCACAGTACCCAAGGCCTTTCCAATAAAAGGGACGGAGGTCATGATGGAGGATAGCCATGGCTGAAGGGCACAATCTCTCGTTTCCTTATTGCAGGTGCCGAACTGACGACCGAAAGATTGCATTCCTTGGACGGATCCAAAGTTACCGACGTCGTAGCCGAAGTTGAATGAGCAGAAGCACATGTACCTGCGAGCAATGATTAGTAGGTATCGGTTATAAGTACTAAAATGGTGTTTTGATGGAAATATGAGTTGCTAGGTATTTTGCGGAACTCTCTTACATCAGCAGGAACAGCAAGGTCCCGTTCATTTCTTTGAAGCGACCGCTTCTGAGGTTAGTGATGGTATATCCTATCATGGCGTTGGAAGCGTTCGGTAGAGCAAGGCCCGCAAAGAATTAAGATGCAATACCCAGCAGTTGATTTAGTGAGATCGATAAGTGCTGGTGATGAAGAGGATAGAGAAGAATAAAGCAATTCCCAAACACAAGCTGGTTGTGTTTTTATACAAACCCTGCTCCAGGCGTAACAAACAACAGAAGCACTAATGTCAGCCACCAAGAACAAGATAGCAAGACAGCTAATAATCAATAACGCAATATTACCCCGGAATCAAGCAAGATTTTGCCAATGCTAATCGACAAATCGTAGATCCGTGAGCTTGGTAGCTATCCGGAAGTCGCAAACAAAGTGGGTTGGAATGTGATACGAGCTACCATCGGCAGCGAGAGCCGGCGCTAAATCGGCTCGACCCCATCCATGGTCACGGCTCCGAGAGAGAGTCAGCAAATCCCGGAAGTCATTTCTTAGCAGGGGATCGGCGTTGGACTAGCGAACTATCCTAAGTTATGGCATGGCAAATGCACTTTTATCGAGAAACTTGAAATTCTTCATTATTTAATGATAATTGCATTTCATTTTGATGGCCACTTACTTGTCTTTCATCTGCATCTTCACATACTTGCAACAATGAGCTCTCAACCAACGACACGACCAAACTTTCTAGTAATTGTCGCGGATGATCTCGGGTTTAGCGACTGCGGCTGCTATGGCTCAGAAATATCGACACCAAATATTGATTCTCTCGCTTCAGAAGCAGGAGGTATTCGTTTTACAGAATTTCACGTCGCTGCAGCATGTAGTCCCACGAGATCAATGCTCATGACAGGGACGGATCACCATATCGCTGGTCTGGGCCAACTTCAAGAGATGACAAGAAGCTCGCCTGCTCATAAGGGAAAGCCAGGTCATGAAGGTTACCTCAATGAAAGGGTTGTTTCACTCCCTGAATTGCTGAGAGACGGTGGCTATTATACCTTGATGAGCGGAAAGTGGCATCTCGGACTGAAGCCTGAACATCACCCAGACAAAAGGGGCTTTAAAAAGAGTTTGGCTCTCCTTCCAGGGTGTGCTAACCACTATGGTAAGTAAATACACTTTGCTTTTCAGCTATGGTTCTGATTAATCCACTAGCCTATGAACCAGAGTATCAAGATCCAAAGTCAGAGCCGGGGAAGTTCTTTGAAACAGCTGTACGAGCGCTACACGCCGAGAACGGAAGGTTTCTTGCAGAGAGCGAACTTGGAAACGACTGGTACTCTTCCGATGGCTACACCGACAAACTCTTAAGTTATCTCTCCGACCGGACGGAAGAGGAGCGTCAGCAGCCTTTCTTCGCATATCTCCCCTTCTCAGCACCTCACTGGCCCCTTCAAGCTCCCAAGGAGACGTGCGATAAGTATCATGGTTTCTACGATGAAGGACCTGAAGCACTTCGTCAGAAGCGACTACAGAGACTCAAGGACCTTGGCTTGATCGATAAATCCGTAGTGCCTCATCCTGTCACGACTATGCCTGGTGAGCCTCCAGAGTGGCATCAGCTCGATGGCGAGACAAGAGCCGCTAGTGCACGTGCAATGGAAGTTTACGCAGGCATGATTGATCGTATGGATTGGAACATTGGTCGAGTGATTAAGTACCTCAAAGACAAGTATGAGTATGACAACACTGTCATATTGTTCATGAGCGATAACGGAGCTGAGGGAGCAAGCTATGAAGCATACCCCCTCATCGGAACTACCGTCATGGACCATGTACACAAGTACTACGATAACAATCTTGAGAATATCGGTCGTGGTAATTCCTTCGTCTGGTACGGCGCAAGATGGGCTCAAGCTGCTACAGCACCTTCGAGGCTGTACAAGATGTTTTCTACAGAGGGTGGATGTCGAGTGCCTCTTGTTGTCAAACCTGTCTCTGAAGCCGAGTCAAAGGTCAACGGTAGTATCGTGACTGATGCATTCTGCACGGTCATGGATATAGTCCCCACCATTCTGGAGTATGCTGGTCTTGGCCATCCAGATACTTACGCCGGACGACCTGTCATGCCGCTCCGCGGCAAGAGTTGGAAACCCTTCCTCGATCAACTGGACAAGGTATCGCGGTCTTCACCAATACACGAAAAAGGTTACGTTGCCGGTTTCGAAGTCGCAGGTTCAGGTGCTCTTCGTCGCGGAGACTGGAAGATCACCTATGTTCCTAAACCAAAAGGTCCTCAACGATGGGAGTTATTCAACATCAAGACTGATCCTGGTGAGACGAACGATCTTTCAGAGACTCAGCCTGAGCTGTTGGCGGAAATGCTGAAGCTATGGGAAGAGTACAAGGCTGAGGTTGGCGTAGTTGGCCTAGCGGGTGAGTTTCCCGGTATAGCTGGGAAACAGGGGGCTCAGCGGGATACAGTCAAGGATGAGATGGAGGATCCTTATGCTTGGATTAAATATATCAAGAGGCCAGCCATCACGCCAAAGGAGCTCATGGGTGTTGTTCCATCCTAGGCAGTTCCAATCTTATCCATATAATTTACATAAGCTTTCATGTTTCATTATGCACCAAAGTCCATATTCTGCTGATCAAAAACCCAATCTGGTAGGGAGAACAAGTCCCATGTGATCTCATTGGGCATTCCCGCTGCAAACTGTGTGTGATCTACCAAGGGGAGAACCTGATTGCCAGGCATCACAGATGGGTTGACCATTTGGGTGGCTTGCTGGTTCCAGTTTCTCAGAACCGGGGCATGCTGTGTCAGATTCTGAGATGAGCTGGCTAGGGAACCGGCAACACTTCTACTCCTATTGCTGTTTTGGGCTGCGTCGTCATATGCGCGGCGGAAAGGGGCAAGGTCGGATAGGTAGAAGGCTTCGGGAGGACCACTGACTTCTCCTGCGTCACCTTCTGTGTGCCTACAAGGTATATGGAGTGAGTAATTAGAATCCAGCAGCTTCTGGGGATAGACGTACGAGGACGGAACAGCAGAAGGATTATTGACAATATCGTTGAATCCGAATTGGTGAAGAAGTCGCGTCAAGGCGTGGCGCTGAAGAATATTAGTATGTAACTTACGCTTTTGGACTGACGTTGACGTACCGCTCGTGCTGGGAGAACTCCACATGTTTGCTCATCACTGAACACCTTCATGTTAAACACGATATCCTCCCTCAGCCGCATCCGCATATCAACGTCATTGTTGCCCATCGAGGCAGTATACACAATCATAATCTTGGTCGCTTCGTAAGCCGCCATGCAAGTCGCGCTATCCGCAAATACAGGATTCAAATGTTGACCCATCATTCTCAGAATATTGGTTACCTGGGAAGCATGGTGTCGACAGAGGTCCTGGCAGTGCAGGAGGAATGCCTGAGGGGTGTCGCGAAATGCTGCAGCAAGGGGAAAAGCGAATCTAGGAATGGAGATTCGGGTTAGATCGCAGATGAGGATGTGATATACGATATGAAGATAGAAGAGAGATTCCAGCGTGTTGAGCTCCTTGTGTACGTAAATGCTGAATTCTGTGAGTTCGAGCTGTGTTGAGATGCCGCTGTTCCAGGTCTCTAAAGCACGCAATGTCTGCATAAAAGGAGAATGCTCATCTGAGATATTGACACTATCAGGGTTTGTGCGAATAAGCCTAGAAAAGTCAGTTCCGTGGCCAAACACTGAAGGAAGAGAGAGGTCTTACCGCAGGACTCGAGTTCTAACGCTCATCAAATAAACGACGTTGGAACGTAAATTATACCTCTGCAATTCCTCACTCGATGGAAACATGTCAGGCGACGATGGAAGAAATAGCGGTGTCTCCAGGTTCGGAGATTGAGACAGAAAACTCTGATCCGAATTCGGAAGAGGAATCTGAGGCGGCTTGTCCCTCCATCTCAGATTCTCATTAACTCCACTGCCTACAGTGCTGTCTAGGATGAAGCATGACCAAAGAACCCTTCTGCGAGCCTCAAGCAGGATACTATCCTGAGCGGTTTCCTGACCATTGCTTGAAGTAGATGGACGGTCTAGAGCGAGGAGTCGAGCGGCGCCGTGGCAACATCCGCAAAGCATGAAGGCTAGAGCATCTTGGCCTGTTTGGAGTGCGAAGTTGCAGAGAAGGACCAGAGTCTGTTTTAGCGTTAGTCTTTACAGTACTTTCTTGATGTCATTAAAACCTGCCATGGTTGTCATTAGTGTCGGTCTGCTTATTTCCTTCATTACAAGAGCTTGTGACTCTTGAGCCCATCGACGTCCGGGTACATTAGAATTATCAGCTTGGATACTGACTTGCGAATTATTTTCAAGCTCTTTGATCCTACTATCCATCAGTAAACCGATTAACTGTTGTGCGTTATATATATAATGGAACAAACCGAAGTCCGTGTGCGCATATCGCGTAGAGAATGGCCTCGCCATAATCTTCAACCAAAGACCCTTTGTCAAGAGAATGATTGAACGAAGGTTTGTGGAGAAAGCCAAGACATCTGAGAGTGGCGACGCGGTCGAAATAGATGCCTGTTAATGATTTCAGAAGCTGAGTATCCCAGGGGAGAGACTTGTGCTGGACTCTAGATTCTGTCAGCATGGGATCTTGCTTGGCTGGCACGAGATGTATTAGTACCGAGATACTGGCTCTATTGGAGACAATGAATTTTGGTGTTCAAGGACTAGGCCCGGCGAGCTACCAGGCCTCGTCTCACCGTCCCGAGGGCTTTCTGTAGAGGCATTTGATCTTGTAGCAGCGCCGGCTCTTTGGTTTTGCGAATAGCGGCAGGTCAAACTTCGCTGGAGGCATCTTGAGCAAGTTGGCCGGGCCTTGTCACAGCGACCCTTTGCTTTTCGGCAAGCCTCACACGAACCAACCCGCCGCTTCTCAATGCCTGATACACGGTAGACAGTTTCCAGGTTCTCAGCCTCAAGTTTCTTTTGCGCTCTGGGAGATGTGCCGTATCCGGAACATTCAACACCAAGGGTCTCGCAATTCTGACAATTCGGAACAGCTCCGTCACATTTCACCTGCAGCATTCAGTGTTGGCACTGGGTCATATTGCTGATGGGCTATGAACGGACCTTGCGGGAGCGACAGACGAGACAAGAGGAGGCCCCTGGTAGACGAGTCAGGTCTTTAGTCAGCTAAATTGATGCTCTGATAGTCATTGCGTCGCATTGTAAACGGCTCTCGCTTCCGGCCGGAGCCCTTCCACAGGGTATGTTGGGTACGTACGTACCTTGAGCCGAAACACGCCCTGTCATGGCAGCCAGCCTTTTTTCTAATCAACGTGTAGATCGCCCGCCCGAAGCGGTAAGAAGATGCCTAGATCCAAACAATCAGCAATATGAGATAGGAAGAGAAATTACTGAATTCAAGAACTCCAAAGCTACGGTATAAAGTGAAAACCGTCTAATAGAGGTGGGGTTGACGAGTCACATACCCCGCATTCTTTATCATCAACGGAAATAACGCTAGTATTTACTAAATACAGGTGTGGCTCCAGAAAAGAGTCCGAATGCAGGGAACGGCTTCGAATACCGCCACTACGAACTGCATAGTTTGTACATCTTTGTGACTCGTGCAAGATTTGGCTTAGCAATCCCCAGCAACTTCTCTCATATTCTCGTTAATGCTACATAGCCTTTACCGAAAACAAAATCCGGGCAAGGTCAAAGGCAGAAGGATGCAAAAGTGCCTAGGCAGTGTCTGTAGGCTTCTGTGGGGAGCTGTAGGGATCCTGTCCCTCAGACACGAGTACCCATGACAGAAGCAACATGCGGTAATTGTTGAGGAATAGAGACCCAAAATTACTGGAGCAAGTGGATCCTTCGACATATCTCCCCAGTCTTGCGTGCTCGAAGCTTTATATAACGCGATATAGCTGCCCTACCTAGTAAAGACAAAGATCAGGGCAATTGAAGCTAGTTTACTGTATGTATGCCATGTTGACCAAATTTATCATCGCTGCTACAGCTTGCTTCCAAATAGCTGTCAGCGCCCGCGCAAAGCCAAATATTGTTTTTCTTCTCACCGATGATCAAGATATTCGTCTCGGTTCCTTGGACTATCAGCATGTATTGCAGCGAGAGCTTGTACAAAAGGGTGTTAGCTTTACTAACCACCATGTCACCACTGCTGTTTGCTGTCCCAGTCGTGCGACGCTTTTGAAGGGACAGTTGGCTCATAATACTAATATCACACATGTTCGATCTCCTGGGTAGGCTCGCCTTGCCTCCAGTTGCGAGTGGGTGCTGAGTTTGATAGAGGTGACTACGAGAAATGGATTCTTGCTAAGCAAGATGAGGAATATATGCCACAACTGATGAAGAAGGCTGGTTATCGGACCGAGTGTAAGTTACCTATTCAATTCCCTTCATGTTGATCAATCGTCATTAATGTCTATGCATTAGATATTGGCAAATTTCTGAATGGCTATTCATTGTTCAATTATGATATCCCGCCCAAAGGATGGGATCATATTGATGGACTGGTTAGTCTGTTCCAGGCTTGATGCTTCGCAAACACCACTTGTTAATTCCTTTTTAAGATGGATCCGTACAATGCTGCATTCAACACAGTCGTCATGTCCAAGAACGGAGACATCCCCATGCATTACCCGGGCTACCATCAATCAGATGTAATCCGAGCAAAGACGTAAGATAAGAAAGAAAACCCTTTGGTAAGTAAAACCGGAAGCTGACATACGCAGACTCAATCGTCTCGACTATCTCACGAACCAAAAGGACCCATGGCTGCTGTTCCTCGCCCCAACATCTCCTCATGTAGATAATGAGAAGAAATATGTCGAGCCTCTTGCTCGATACTGGGACGACTCGGCAGATATCAAGGCTCCGCGGCAACCTCACTGGAATCCCAACCAGAAGATTCAGAACCAAAAGTCATATTGGATCAAGGACCTGCCAATGATGAACCAGACTCAGATTGAGTGGGCTGATATGAGCCACCGCCGCCGCATTCAGTCTTTGCTGGGTATTGATGAGATTATTGAGGACAGTATCAAGTACCTCGAATCCAAGGGCGAAATGGAGAATACTTACTGTTTGTCTCTACTCCGCAGCTGGCCGCTTTGACTAATCTCGCCTTGCAGTCATCTACACTTCTGACAATGGCTACCACGTCGGTCAATTCCGCTCTGGGGCAGGAAAGTCAACACCCTATGCCGATGACTCCAACGTGCCTCTCATCGTCCGCGGTCCGGGTATTGCCTCGGGTCTCAACTCCACTCTTCCAGGAACGCATACCGATCTTCTTCCAACCCTGCTCGACATCGCCAAGCTTCCCCAACAGCACTGGCCAGATTTCTTGGATGGTCGAAGCCTTCTGCAACAGTGGGAGAGGCCTCACAAGCTGGATCCTGATGCGGGATTGGGAATCGCCAAGGAGATCATTAATATTGAGCATTGGGGCTTCGGAACGATCGAGGCTCCTGCCCCAGAAAACTTCTTCCCTACGTCTACGTACAAGACAATTCGTCTTGCGGGGCATGATGTCGGTTGGCTCTACGTCATGTGGTGCACTGGCGAGGCTGAACTTTACGATATCATTGTGAGTCCCGATAACTGTGTAAATAATGGTTACCTTTACTGACTAACCAACAGGAAGATCCATATGAAGTGACCAACCTAATTAACTCTACAGATACTAGAATTAAGCAAACCCGTAACCGTCTTAACGCCCTGGTTCTCTATATGAAGTCCTGCGGTGCAGACTCGTGTCAGGATCCATGGGGCAACTTCAATCTCCCTAAGCACCTTAAACCCATCAAAACATTCAGGCAGGCAATGCGGCCCGAGTACGATACCTTCTTCAACCAATTCCCAACCTTTAAGTTCGGCGAGTGCATGGATTACCAGTACGCACCTAACGAAACACCCTTCTACCCGCTTGAGTCTGTATCGCTGGGATCTCAGTTCCGAGGACCTACAGACAACTATGTGCTTACGTTGCCAAAGACTTGGATCAAGGCTAATGAAAAGCCTGCGGGTGGTTGGGATCAGAGGAATGTCACTATTGAGAAGATCATGGAGACGGCTAGGTATGTGACAGAGGAGGAGATTTTTGGACCGGATAAGGCCGAGAGGAGGGGAGCTTATGAGATGGAGTTGGTTGGGGATGCTAACGGAAGTTGAGCGAGGATATCTATATGAGCTTGACAATGGTATAGGACGAGGTGCATTGTATATTTGTGCAGATGGTGTATATAGTCTGCGCATCAGATTAATGCTGAAGCCCTTATATAATTATATACCTTGGTTCTGTACTGGAACCACTTGCTACAGTATTCCATGGCTGCGGCTTAAAAACATCAAATCGCCAGTTCTTGTACTGCTTGTATGAGAAAATCGCAAGAGCTTCCCAATCTCAGGCTCGGTGTACATAGTAGAGAGACATTAGGGTCGGATTAATGCTAACGAAACATTGAATTTTCAACTCAACACATGCTAATCCGACGTGGACAGTGTTTTGTCTCACTTAGCAATACTCTCCTTCCCACTTGTTGCCTATCACATCTTTATAGACTTGTTTACAGCAATATAGGTAGATAGTTGTTTCAAATTTCATTTAACTCAAGTCTAGTGAGGGAGGTACCCAGAGAATGACATGGAGCGATCAAGGAAGTTATACTACCTACCCTGACGGTATTAACTACTTGTACTATCCTAGTCTCCTCCACCAGGACAGCAGGAGTCAAAAATCGAATCAGTGCTGATAGTCCCACCACGTTTACAATCCTCTGGACGGCAAACCTTTGCGACTCCAATCTCCTTATCCGTAACCTCCCTCGCCGTCTCCATAATAGTCGTCAAATTAACATGCCTGTGAGCCGCGCTTCCCATTCGTCCCGAGCTTCCGGGGACACGGGTGAAGTTGACAACATTTGTAAAAGGGAAATTATCCGTGTTGTGGCGGTACTGAGATGCTAGACTGATGGACTCGGGTGGGTAGTAAGGACCCTCATTCTCGACGGCTTGGTAATTCATACATTTCTGATACCCAACCGAGGGGAGTGAAGAGAAGAAGGCGTCATATTTGGAGTCCAATGCTTCCTGCAGAGTTTTGAAGTCGCCGCCTGAGTTCTTTTGCAGAATTTTCCAAGGGTCGCGGCAGGACTCTTGACTGCATGATTTGGTGATGAGGAGAAGACCGTTAAGTCTTTGCATGATGCGTTGGTTCTCGGGTGTCGGGTCGATGGCGAGGTTGTTCAGCTCGTAAGGGTCTGCCTGTTGGGTATTAGATAATTGATTCGTTCGTACAAGTCTAGGAGCTATACTTACGATTGTGTCATAAAGCTCCGTTTCGTTATTGGTGCACCACTTGGAAAACAACCAAGCCGAAGTCTCGCTAACAATACGAAGAGTCTTGTAGGCGTAGACGCCGCTTCGAAGCGAATAATCAGGAGAAGCGGCGTTGTCGATAGTGCCCCAGAACTCAACATTGAGGATCTCTTTCTCTGAAGAATGAGAAGCCTCTGGATTCTTCCACTCACTCACGAGACTTCTCCCGTCTAGAAAGGGCGGATAACCCTTAGAATCCTTCTTCAGGCCTGCAATTTCAAGAAACGTAGGGGCCATGTCGACATGGGTGCTGGGGATCTTAGACTTGCTCCCATGTGAAATGCCGGGACCCCTAATGATCATGGGGATATTAGTGTCCTCGATGTAAGGAAGACCCTTTCCACCGATTTGTCGGTTTTGACCCATATGGAAGCCGTTGTCGGTAGTGTAGATGACTAGCCATTTTTCAGCCATATGCACTAGTCATGAGGCGGAATACTTACGGTAAGTGTTATCCAGTTCACCCTTCTTCTTCAAAAGTTCATAGATATCTTGAACCATCTCATCAATTCCAAGCAACGACTGAAGTCGCGATCGATACTGCCAGTCCACATACGCAATCTGGTCTTCAGTCAAATATTTACGCTCCTTCAGCCAAGCTGGCTTCATTGACTGCCATTTATCCGCGGGGTTGAAATTAGGTGTTCTTGGAGCTGTAGCGTTGTTGAATCTCCACATGTGACGTGCACATGGAACAGATGGGCCGTCGGATTGAGTATGAGGAGCAGTAGGCGCAATTTGAATGTAAAACGGCTTGTTTGATGACGTGAGACTTTCCAGACGCGAGAGACTCAATATGAAGTTAGCGGGAACGAATTTTGTATACAGAGGCTGCTTACGCTTTCGCCTTAATCACATCGGTTTGATGATAACCGTTGTAGAAAACTGGCCGCTTGCCATCCTGAGACATGACGACATTGTTGTATGAATACATATAAGGGCTTACCTACTGTGGTCAGAGTGAGGATTGGTGCGTGTTCTAAGTGATGACTTACTAAAACATCATGGTGGTCCCAGCCCCTAGGTCCGGGCGAGTAGGTGGCCATGGTAACGCCGTTCATAAACTTTCCAATATCTCAGAAATAGTCAGAAGGGTCTTTTTAAACTTTTTGTTAAATGCGCAGAAAGCAACTTACATTCCGTTTGATAACCGGCCGATCTAAACCAATCCGGTAGGTAGTAACGATCTTGGTGAGAATAGACAAACTTCTCATATGCCCCTCTAGTTTAGTGTTAGAAAATATTTCAGAGGTTTCCGTACTAACATACCCTGGAGGTGCAACATGTGTAAGATTAGTATTGTGAGAAGCCTGACCTCTCAAATAAGAAGTACGACTAGGACAGCACTGAGCAACTGTAGCAAAATGGTTCTCAAGAGTGAGGCCTTCAGCAGACAGGACTTCTCTAACAAAAGGCTGTGCCTGCAATGATCCAAGACGCCCGTCTTGATCATCGCTCATAATAACGACAATGTTGGGTTTGCTGGACTTGGCCAAGGCCGTAGGCATAGCGAGGGCCGCCAAAACCCCAATCAGGACTTTTTCCATTGCAAAGATCAGTGGGCAGAAGCAGATTCGTACAAAAGTCGAGAGCTGCAAGAATTCTCAAGTGGATAGGACTAGTCTGAAAAAGACGGTACCACCGCATATAGTCTTATATAGCTTGCAAATACCTCATACCCATAAATGGCAATACATAGTGCAGAGTACAGTGGACGCAACATAATACTTGGTTTACTACGGCAGCATATCATTAACCATTGCTATTGCGTCATGTATAACAGTGGGTTTTGAACTCATGAACCCTGTTAGCGTCGGCTCTCGCTCCCGGTCTAGCAGGTAGGGATTAGGGTAGCTCAATAGCTCACGAAGTTCAATTCGAGGTTCTTCCTTTTTAGATGTAAATGATGTATATTAAATTGTGAGGAATGTCTTGGACTGAGCTCATACTTCTTGCCTCGTGAACGACTATTTGCTGCGAGTGGTGAACGTTTGTACGAGTATAATTGCATCCACTGGCAACATTTCAGAAAGACACCATATTTGTGGGAATCGAATTTTGTTTATGCCCTATCAATATCTGTATGAAATAGATGTAGGCAACACATCAAAAATAACACCTC
>JACYFE010009018.1:0-56027 GCA_014764975.2 Fusarium sp. DS 682
AGCTAATAAATTTTTTATATCTAGTAGTATAGCTAGGTTTATGACATAACATTTGTAAAAGATTGTTAGCTATTTTATTTCATATATAAAACGTTATAATACAGTGTATTTTACAGTGTAAATAGGGTTTAAAGTTTATAGCTATATAGAATTTTTTTAAAATTCTAAGAAAAATAATATAACCTACATTAAGATTTATATATAAGCTATTAAGATTATAGCTATTTTAGGCTTAGTTTGAATTTTTAAAGAATTCTTTAAAACCCGAATTTAAGGTGGAAATAAGACTGGGTCACATACTTGTCTGGGTCACAAGCTTATCAACCACGTTAAATAAAAGAGAGAGAAATACAATTAAAGGTAGGAGTCTTTAGATAATACTTATATTTATAATTGTTTGGTGTGTATTAGCAGGCATTTAAGTGCAGGTTAGGAAAACATATAAAAATCCCCAAAAAGAGAGTATAATGATGGAATCAAACCACCTGCAATGGACGAACAGGGAATCGAACCCTGGACCACTCCCAGATTATTCGGATAAATTATGCTAAGGGAGTATTATACCACTAAACCATTCGCCCGATTGGATATTAGAACGTGACGAATTGGAAACCATGTTCGTGATTGACAATTCCAGGACAGTTGTAGCTAAACTTGGCCGACAGCTTTCATAGTATCTCTCCTTTACTTGACATCGCAATCGCACTTTGTATTCCATAACCTTCGAATAAATATCATGATACGTGTCCTGTGTCCATGATCGTACACAAGAGGATACAGAAGCACCCGATTTAAGTCTTGGGGTGTAGACTTCAACTTATACCAAACTCTTCAGACCACAAATACTACATGAGACCAGCTTCGCTCAGGTTTGAAAGATAAGAGAAAGATAGAAATCGAATGGAAAGCAAAAGTTGCACATTTAGCCTTCGAACAGTTGTCTTAGTCGTCTGAGATGTCCGGTAGTCGATAATATCGTAGTTACCAGTACACCATAGCAGACCAACATGACCAGTCGAGTTATGAGATCAGGAAGTACCATCATCAACACTCCTAAACAGAGAAAACTCATAGAAAACCCGTTTATAAGAGTCCTGAGAGGAACAAGTGGAGCAGGTGGTGGTACTTGATTATTCCCAGGAACGTTCGTTGCTGTTCCATGTGAAAGAGCGATAAGGTCTGTTGCTCCAAGAAATCGAGTTTCGGGATCTATCAAAATCTGCCGATGATTCAGATAGGTTCTGTAGGCTTGTATTTCATCGTCCGCTGGCGCAGGGAGCTTTTGCATCTCTTCTTGTGTCGACATCGCCTTTTCTGATATGGTTAGATGAAGGTGTGTGAAAGGCTCAGGCGCACTTACTATACTTTTGAAGAACAATGTCTATCCTCTGCATCAAATGTCGCCTATTTTGGTGAATCTGATGTCTCGATGCCCGTTCTTCTCGAGCAGATACAGGCATATGCCCACCCATTCGTGTAGTGATGGAGTCTATGTGTAATAATTCTTCTTCCAACTCACCAAGTTGGTCTTGAAAATACAATAGATTCCGATGGCAAAGCCAGTCGAACCTTCGATATATGGGTTTCAAATGTGGTTCAGCTTGGCCAGAGATTCTGGCTGCTATCGATGCGTATCCATCCAAACCTCCGATAGGGAGAACATTATCGTGCGCCGCCATCTCGTCCTCAATTTCTAGGTACGAAGTATCGTGTGAAGGATTTGATTTGGCAAAGGCAGGTTCCAATTCGTTGACTTTTTGATTCACGTATGTAAATCCAGGATGGTAAGGTTGCTCAATAGGGGGGAATCCTGCTTGCTGAGCTGAAAACGGATCTTGGGATGGAGGATAGCCAACGGGAGTATGATTTGGTCCCCAACCAGTGTATGAATTCGGACTAATAGGAGATTGGGGATAGTTGGCAACGGCTACAGTGGTTGGAGTATATGCCAGAGGCGCTACTTGACGGCCGTGGGGTGGGTTCTTAAAATAACTTGATTCCGGGGACGATGCGAAGGCCTCGTGGGGGACAAAGTGCGCATCGGGCACAGAGGAGGATATGCTAGCAGGTCGATGTGTTCCCTTGTTCTTGAAGTTCCTTGCATCCCTTGGCCTTTTGCTCCTATTGCCTGTGGGCTTAGTTACAGTTGTATCGTCGCTGGGTGTAAGCTGCGTAACAGCGGACCCGCTGACAGTTCGTTGAACGTTTGAGGGAGTGTACTCCATCTTGGATGACGAACCGGGTGGTGTTGGATAGTGAGTTGCACCCTCACTAGGCGACTGGCTGGCTGTTTCTTCATAATCTTCAACTGTTGATTGCTGGGTCACTTCTTTCTGTATCGGCGCGCCCTCCGAAGAAGACCACGAGGGTCGGTGTCGTGTTTGCGCTAGGTCATTCATTGTGAGTCTGCAGTCGTTGTTCCTGTGTAAATTCAGGTATTAATCGTTACGTCTGTGTGATTTGTTTGGCTGAATTCGTGATATTAAATGGTTTGGGTGAGGGAGCGGTTTCTCAACGATATTTTATGATAATATTGAAGCGTATTTTTGATAGTTTGCTGAGGATGTTACTCATCGGTAAGCTTGGTGTTCATTAGGCTATCACTGGAGCATAGCGGGCTTCTTAGTTGTATCGGCAGTCTATTGAAGCTCTGATAAAGCCGAATATAGCGTTTGACAGGATCGTAACACCCGGGAGCTGATGCTGGAATCCGTGGGCAACCGTAAATACGTCAACCCAATAGTCAAGTAAGATCTGACATGGAAGCGTGGAGGTTCACGTAAGACAAAAGAGAAGCTTCCGATAACTTTGAACTGAGCTTTAAAATGGCAGATAATTAAGAATGAATGAACGGGAGCTGATGGGAGTGTAGGTTTCAAGGCTTCTTGAAGCTAATGAATGAGCATGCGATGATGACGATGATATATCTTGTATTGATAGTCAATGCGCTCGCCTGACTGCCTTGTTTCAAACAACAACGGCGTGAGCAGCTGAGCCGCGGAGCCGGCTGAGCCCCCAAGCTTTTCATTGGAGTATGAATTAAAGATGGTGGGGAGTCCGAGTGTTGGGTGGTATCAATGACTGTCGCATGTGAAGTGGTGTTGAGAGCAGTCATCCAACAGCAAAAAGACGGACACTATTTTCGTCGACGGGACTTGGTTCGAAGTCCACGCAAGAGTGAGAGCTGGCGTTCTTGATCTATTTTTTCTAAAATCAGAAGTGAATAATTAGATCGATAGTCCATCCATAAAGCAAGCAAATATGCAATCATAAAGAAAGAGAGAAACTCTTATAATGACAAGAAGAAACCTGGTCAAAATGCTCTGAGCACGTGATTGGATCATTGATATTCGCTCCGAGCTAAAGGTTGATAGCTCCACTAGATGGGAACATTAAAAAGAACATCCAATAATTACTTCAAGATACTCTTCTCAGGGCCAATTGAGTTGGGTAACGACAATTTTGAGGCCATTACGATGATTTGCATGTAATCAGCCTCATTTGAACTGCCAAGTCACAGTGCATTCCACCGTAACCCTCCGTTCCGTCTCTCCAATCAAACTACCACACCAAGCAAATTCGAAAGCCTGGAGGTCTTTATTGATACCACACTATACCGGATCATACGAACTCAAATGTATATGGATAGATCCGAGCTTGCAGATATATAGCCGAAATCTTTGCGCTTCTCATCACCATGTCACGAATACCAACATCTGTCCTCAGCAAGTATCTGCTGAAGGGGCAAATACCCCGTCAAGGGTGTGCCAGTGCGCGCCATATATCCAGGCACCCAACACTACCATCAGCAGCCGCATCTATCGCCAGCAAGGCAAGGCTTTTGCACGTTTCTCCTGAGGTT
The DNA here is from genome assembly GCA_014764975.2 of Fusarium sp. DS 682. Lineage (NCBI taxonomy): Eukaryota > Fungi > Ascomycota > Sordariomycetes > Hypocreales > Nectriaceae > Fusarium > Fusarium sp. DS 682. Next base: position 3,863 of record JACYFE010009018.1, read on the forward strand.
GTCACACCGCCTCCCGCACAACCAGTACCTCTACGAAAGCAATTAAAGGATGAGGCAAAGAAAGCCAAAAAGCAAAGCAAAAAGAAGTCGAAGGGTGATTCTCAAACAGTTGATGGTTGGGAGTTGACCGTCGGTATCGAGATTCACGCTCAATTAAACACAGCCCACAAGTTATTCTCACCGGCCGTTACGTCTTTTAACGATGAACCCAACAGCCACGTCGCTCTTTTCGATGTCGCCATGCCAGGAAGCCAGCCCTTGTTTCAGAAGGAAACTTTAATTCCTGCTTTGCGGGCAGCATTGGCCTTGAACTGTGAAGTCCAGGAGGTTAGTCGATTTGACCGAAAACACTATTTCTGGTGGGATCAGCCATCTGGATATCAAATCACTCAGTACTATGAGCCCTTCGCCAAGAATGGTCATATTACTCTCCTTGCTCGAGATGGAATTTCGCCTCAGGATGGCGAAAGTGTGACGATCGGTATCAAGCAAGTCCAGCTCGAGCAGGACACTGCCAAGACGCTCGCTCAGACTGGCAAGGTTCAATGGCTCGACTTCAACCGTGTTGGCGTCCCTCTTATTGAGATCATCACTGAGCCTGAACTTCACCACCCTCATACTGCGGCTGTGCTTGTTCGAAAGATTCAAATGCTACTGAACACTGTCGACGCCTGTGTGTCAGGCATGGAGACGGGAGGTCTGCGAGCTGATGTCAACGTTTCTGTTCGAAGGACAGATGGATCTAGCCCATCTCTCGGCACGAGAACTGAAATCAAAAACTTGAGCACCATTAAAGCGGTCGAGGATGCAATCATTGCCGAGCGTGATCGTCAGATTCGTGAGTTGGAAGCTGGGCGCTCTATTCCCAGTGAGACTCGTGGTTGGTCTATTGGGTCTACTGAAACACGGCGACTACGTGGAAAGGAAGGCGAGGTAGACTATCGATATATGCCTGACCCTGATATTGCGCCTCTTGTTATTGGGAACGACCTGGTAGGCCACCTGCGTCAATCACTGCCTGTCACTCCTGATTCGGAGTTGGACACTTTAATTGCTCGATTCGGTCTTACGGCTAAAGATGCGTTGTCTCTGATCAACCTAGAGAATGGCTCGCGCGTTCAGTACTACTACAAGGTCCTTCATTCTATCCAGGACAAGCTTGCGGAAGATTTCAGTGAAGCCGAGATGCCCGAATTCAAGAGCTATTCTGCTTTGGTGGGCAACTGGATCATCCACGAACTTGGCCGCCTGACTACCTATAAGGCTGGACCACTTGCAGCTCGCGATCTGACGTTCACACCAGAAGGCGACTGCGAGCAGGTTCCTGACTCAGACCTATCCCAGCTTCTCTACCATCTAATCCGGAAACGAATCACGGGCAAAGTTGCCAAGGAACTCCTCTTCGCTATCTATCTAAAGGAGATTGAGGGTGGAGTCACCCAAGCAATTGAGGAGAACGACCTGTGGTTCAAGGAGATTCCGGAGGAGGAATATGAGCAACTAGCTGATGAGGCGATGGAGGGAGAGGACAAGATTTTGCAGGAGTTTGCAAACTCTGAGACATTTCCTCAGGGCAAACTCATGTTCCTTGTGGGAAAGATGATGCGGCTTGGACCTACTGAGCGTATTGTTCCTGCAAATGCTGAACGTGTCATGAGGGCAAAGGTCGAAAGTCTGCGAAACTCGTGATTCACCTCCACGGCAAGCGGGAATGTTACAATGATCAATAACACAATCCTTCTTCTGTTACCTTAATTGCCTACATAACAACATCGTGTCACCGGATCGTTCATTTAGGATGACCTTTAGTCCGCAACTAAAGATAGTTGACCGGTCCGACATTGAGGCTTTTGACCAGGCATCACTGGTGTCACCAGTAGTTCTCTTGCGCGCTGAAGCACAAGGTAGCAAACACGGATCAGTCGATACAAGGCATGGGGCATTGTCTAGAATAAACCATTACTTCTCTCCTTCCAACGTGTTCTCCAAAGCAAGTTTGGTTATGACAAACTCTGATGCATCTACAACAAGCTTGTTCCTCAAAAATAACAAACTCATGACTGTCATGTTCCCAACTGACGCTGCTGCTCCTTCTCATGGGGACAGAGATGTTCCACGAACCTGGCGATCCAGCCATGGCTCAACATTTAAAACAGCTGTCCACAGCGACAAAGACAGTAGGAGCGGTGTTAAGACAGAGACTGTATGGGAGACGATGAATCCATATTCGAGTGATCGAGGCAGTATATCAACTACTATCTTGACAACTTCGTCAACGACTATTACAGCGATACCTGTCGCTACTACAAACAACGATACTAATTATTCAACGGCCACGCCTCCTGGCAGTCAGAGTTCCGATTCTTTGGCATCAACATTACACAACTCTGATGGTCTATCAGCTGGAGCTATAGCTGCTATAGTTGTCGGTATTCTCTTTGGCTTGGCCGTTATAGCCCTCGCAATATGGCTCTGGGTTCGAAAGCCACGAAGACGCACAAGAACGACCCAAGTTACTCCCCCCCAAGCCCCGGTCTACAGCCCTTCACCACCAAGTTCTCCATTGCCAACTCCTCCCCCACTAGCAGAACCGGGTAACGACCGGATTTCGAGCTTAGAGGATTCTTGGATCAGTTATGGCGACCGTGTCCGATCGCCTACGCCTCAGCCCGCGGTGGCAGAGGTGCAAAGGTTTACTCGTGCGTGGCGGAAGCCACGAGTATATACCATCGGCAGAGGACGTATGGCCGAGCCACAAGGCTCAGGAGGCTTAGGAGGCTCAGAACCTCCACCAAGCCCCGACGATGGATACGATGATATGTCACCTATCTCGCCGATGTCTCGAGCTGGTTCTGCCCAGGCAGCTCGTCGAGTCGTGAGCCCGGTCTCGTTGGTTTCGAGATTCAGCACAATTTCCAATCGGACTGATCAGAGTCGAGAACGGGAGGGGAGTCAGAGAAGAGGGATCTAATAAGGATTTTACGTCTTGGTCACTTGCGAGACTTTGTGCTTAACAGGGGTTGGCTTAATTTCGGTGATTCTGAATGAGGGTGAGACGATGAAATTTTGTGCTACGAATTGAGTCGCTTAGGGATAGGGGTTAGAGCCTAAGAGGAACATTTTAGAAGTCTCTTGACTATTTAGTTGCGTGATAGATAGGATAGAAGAAGCTCTAGACAATTTAGTACATGCTTAAGATTAATCTGAGATGTCTTAACCCTGGACCATGTTTCAATATTCCGTGTTTAGCGCTTCTGTAGCGAATAAAGGGTGTAATGCAAGTAGTATTTTGTGATAATTAAGTGTCACAAGATAGACGTAATTGGCGAATCATCAATATCATGCCCTGATAAGGTCTCATGTTCATACTTCGAAGATTTCTGTATTGGCCAGAAAATCGCAAACTAATAACTCATATCGAAGAACTCCAGACTCCGTACGTGCTGAAACACGACAATGCTCCAGAATAGAAGAAAAGGACCGCAGCAAAGCAAGGTATGTTCTCACCAACCCCTCGTCCCCTAAGCCCGCTCGCTGCTCCTAAGCTTTTCCGTTATGTTCATGGCCATGACCATGCGCTACCTGCAGCACTTCGTTATCATACTTGCCAGGCTGGAAAGCATAATTTAAGTTTTCTCTATCCTTCAAGAACATGTCGACCCTTTCATCCTTGGACCTACCCGCCGCAATTGTAGTACGACGAGCAACCTGCTGCCCGATGGCAAGGTTGGACTGGTTCTTCATTTCCATGAGATCGGCGCCATATTGATCAGCTCTACTCATCTGGGCGAAAGCGCCTACCATGCACATGACAACAACAAGAGTGGCAAAAAGGCCATTGGACATGTACAAGGAGTCCTTGACCCTGCCATCGCGAGCATCGTACCAGCGCTCCCAGTCTTCCCAGGTGGCATTATGCGCCGCGGATCCGGCCCTGTGTCGCCAGGCACGGTCGGCATTACGCACAGTTTCGTTCAGTGTCTGAGGCCTACCACCGGTCCATCCTACACCGTGGACATCATAGAGTTGGCGCTTAGAGGGGTCGCTAAGGAGGTCGTTGGCAGCAACAATGAGGCGATACCGTTCTAGGCGGACCTTGTGTGGGATATTATCAATATCGGGAGCATGAATGTGGCGGTCGGGATGGTATATCTTGACAAGCTGGTAGAATCGATGTTTGGTATACGGAGCGTCAGTCTTCATAGCGAAGATCTCGTAGGGAGAAGGATAAGAAGTTTTAGGCCATTCGGGGACCTCATTATGACTGAAGCTGCCCCGTTGGTCGCTATTCAGTGTAGCATATCGCCTATGTCGGTCTATAGAGCAAGTCGTTGCTGGTGTGTAGCTAGGCCGTACCCCTCTAGATGACGTTATAGACCGGAGGGACGCCATACTCGACACGGCAGGGAAGGCATTGCAGGAGCCAAGAAGGATAGCAGATTTGTTCAGCGGCATGACGAATTCAGTGAGTGGCACAAGCCCAGAGACATAGAAAACATGTTCAGCACCGCGAGCTGTAGGGTTTTAATTATCGCGGATTGAGCATGTTAGAGCAGGAAACGATAGCTACAAGATGTAGGTTTAAGAGGCACATCAAGAGCAGCGAATTAGCATGCACATCATAGTACCCGCATGTTCTGCTCCCCATATCTAATCGGTGACTGGCAGGGATTATCTTATGCCCGGGCCACCCGACAACGGCGATTGAAGCCACAGCCGGTATGGTCACGAGACCAGCGCCATCTTCACCGAGACGTTCACCACGGTGAAGCAATCCTTCAAAGAATCCCTGCTTCGATCTGCCGACGTCCCGAGCTACCCTTGTATTCGACGATAGATTCGTTCACATTATCCGTCTGGGTTACCACTGCATTTCCTTCCAATCGCTCCCGGGTAAAATCAGTCAAAAGCAACTCCGCCGGCGATCACTTCAAAGCAGAGCAATTCATCCAGCAACCAACACTGCCGATATATCCGGCTCTTCGAGCACTGAGGCACTCTCTCTCATCGAGATGAAAGCAGTTATTCCCCTGAATCATTCGGCAATTAATTGGATGTAACCGAGCTTCCATTCGAGCGCTACCGAGGATATTATCAATTTATAAAGGGGATAAGCGCGGGAATAACAAAGTATCGTAGACGCTATGTCATCAGAGGCGCAAACGCTAAGTCAGGAGCCTCGATCTGGAAAGGTTCACGTATATCTCACGTTACTTAATTCCGTTTATGCTTCTCCTCATTCAAATCAAAGTCCGACTCCGCGATTTGGGGTAAATGGCAAGATGATGTTCGTCATCCATGGGGAAGATCCGTCAAGAGATCGACCAGACACGCGGTATCTGGGGTCGGCAGTTCCTGTGCCTTTGAACCAATGAAACCATGTGCAGTATGAAGATAGCTCTCAATAGCCTCGTTTTTTACCACGTTGTGAGCTGAAGTTGGTGGAGTTACTCAGTGGAATTCTTCCGGCAGTAATGACAATCACTCCACTTATCAACGACACAATTTGTTCGTCATCTCCACCGCGGCTTTTTTCTGCTTTCCTAATGCTTCTAGGGTGGTTTCTCGTGGGAATAACTCCGACCTGCAGCTCCCCTGCTGGTTCACGTTGAGGCTCGGTGCTAGCTGAGCCAGGGTTAATCCTCCCGGCTTGGCATGAGCCTCAACAATGGTCTTGAACAATTCCCAGCTCCCTAAACCAGGATCTTGGAGTATCGAGATTTCACTTCAGAGGAAGTCCCAGGCCACAGTAAGCGGCCCAATGCTCAATGGTTTATATGATATGATTTGAAATCTCCGTGGGGACTTGACTCGGACTAGCCAACCATTGCCACATAATTCTCATCACCAACCTTATGACGACTGGATTTTACCCTGGCCACTGGCTCCGCTTCTTCCAAATCACCCCCAAGCACAGTCTCCAGCATGGTATATCCGCGTGCCGACATATCCAGATTTTCCCAGGATAATCTGCCATACCAGGCATGCAAAGGTTCCGGCACACCATGTTGGGAACCTCCACATTGGTTATTGAGTCTGTTCTCCACGCCCATCCTCGGCCCTTTGGTGATGTTCCTGCTCGAGGGCTGTTAGTGCCGTGGGTCGTTGAGCTCGGAAGATGGACCACGTTCCAATGAGCTTCACAATCACATTGGATTATCAGTTCTCAGCCTGTTGCTGATCCTACCAGTGTGACCTTTTGGAACTTGCCGTTCCCACACTCCAACAGACCGATGGAGTCGAATGTCCGTCCTTCGTCATCTCAGACTTGAGTTTGGGGTAGATCTCGTACCCAAGTACGAAGTACGATGGAGATATAAAGCTATGTCCGGACCCTATGTGCGTTGACCAGATCTTTCTCCAGAGTACCCCGAATCTTTCTATATAAGCTTGTTTCTCTCGAACCCAGTGCTATAATCTATCACTTCTCAGCTTTGTTTATTATTATCATTATTACCATCATCATCATCATTTTTTTATTTAAAAAAAAGAACAACAACACACTGTCAAGATGTCTTCAAGCACTCCTCCCTCCCACGGGGCGACTACCCCTACTCAATACACCGACAAGGAAGAAGGCCCCTACCACTGCAATCATCCCAATCATTACTACGAGGAACGCAACAAGAATGTTCAGAAGCCTCACCAGTCCATGGTGTCGCAGGTTTACAACCCTTCCTTCTTCAAGGTTGCCAACCCTGGCCCTCTAGGTTTGATCAGTTTTGCTCTTACTACCTTTGTCCTCGGCCTCTACCAGTGTGGTGCTGGGTGAGTCGTTCCTCTCTACATGACCACGGTCTTACATACTAATCCTGTGTTACAGTCTCCCTGGATCAAACCCTTTCGGTGGCGTCGGTCCTGATCAAGCCATCTTTGGTCTGGCTGTTTTCTTTGGCGGCATTGCCCAGCTCTTTGCAGGCCTCATGGAGTTCCGTGTGGGAAACACCTTTGGTACCACCGTTCATTGCTCCTACGGTGCCTTCTGGCTTGCCTTCGCCATGTTCTTCGTTCCCGATCTGGGCATCAAGGACGCATACAAGGGTGATGAACACGCCTACAGCTTTGCTCTGGGTATCTTCTTGATCCTTTGGTGCTTTCTTACTCTCATCTTCTTCGTGGCTGCCCTCAAAACCAACATTGCGATCCTCATCGTTCTTGGCTTCTTGTTCCTAGCCTTCCTTTTTCTCAGCTTGGCTCAATTCCTTCAGACCACCCACCCCACTGCAGCGATTCGAATCAACAAGACTGGAGGTGCATTTTCATGCATCTGTGCCTTTGCGGCTTTCTATGCCGGTGCTGCTGGTATTATGACCGAGGATACCACATGGGTTCGTTTTCCGCTTGGCGAAATTGATGTCCAGCCCAAGAAGACCAACATCGCTTAGACGGATGTGGTCATAATTTTAGGGTAGTAGTATGGAAAGTAACATATATAACCTTCGATTGGAAGTTTGTTTGATAATGAATAGTGGAATGGGGAGGAATGACTGATGTTAATACCCGACGAGATGAAGATAATGTGGAGACGAATACAAAAGATGTGATATCAGAAAAACAACGTTCGAGAGTTGATGACGTCAGGTTTCACTTGGCCGTGACGCAGTTGATGCACAAGAGATTGAGCAATGTCTTCTTCTTTTTTCGAATGTGGTATAATCACCTCATAAAATACATGATAGCAATAAGTCATAATGGGTTAACGCAAGATGAATGTGTTCATTGATTTGTCTTGATGCATGAAATTTGCTCCCCTAACCGTATGATGCATGGCTTGTAATTGTACAACAGACCATCATTGGGTCTGATCTTCATTATGTCCCATCATGATCATGACAAGTTCAAGCTTTGCTTACAACTTGCCCTTGACCTCCTCAGCGGCGCCCTTTACCTTGCCCTTGGCCTGCTCAGCAGCACCCTTGGCCTCACCCTTGAGCTCCTGAGCCTTGCCAGCAGCCTCTCCTCGGAGCTCCTGGGCCTTTCCGGTGGCGCTGCGGCCAGTGACGTCCTGAGCAGCATCCTTGGCCTTTGCGGCGACACTTTCTGAAGGACATTGTTAGCAATTGGTCCTGTTGAGTAAAATGGGTGTTGTAGACTAACCACCGGCCTCAATGCCGTCAACAATCTTGTCGCTCACAACACGGTCGACCTTCTTGGCGGTGTCCTTGACAGCATCTGTGGCAGTTCGCTGCAGAGCAAAGCTGGTGGTGAATGTTCGAGGAGCCTGGAAGGCAATGACGCGAGGAGCGAGGGCCACACGGCGGATGACGTTCTCTGTGAGGAAAGACATGATGATAGTTGTTGGTGTTTTGGTGGTGAATTGATTAGGTCGTTAATATTTGAGGGAGAAAACTTGCCAATTGATGAAATTGAAAAGAATAGAGAACTTTTCAAAAGTAGAAAGAGAGAAAAAGGAAGTTCTTGTAACTTATGTTATGACGACGGGAGCTTGTCATACCTGCATGATGTCACTCGCGGGAACGAGCTCCCTGTTGCGGCGCGACCAAGCAAGCACGTGAAGAAAGGAGAGGTAATGATGACGCAGTGAGGCTTGAAATAAACGGGGGAAGCGCTCAGCTTAAGACGAGCTTGCCTGCTTTTACGTTTGTGTTTCAATCTCATCATCGAGAGATTCCGCGCCGATCGCTGAAGAAGGTTTGGGAGCGGAAGCTATCGTGGGGAAGGTGCATTTATATAAAATGGCTGTTGTTAGTGCGATGGAAGGTACCATTGGATCCTCCTTCTATTGACTTAGTTTTGTTAAGACGCGATCTTGGTCAGATAGTCTAAACTTAGCTGAGTCTCATAAAATTCATAATATTAATGCTCTGATCCATTGCTTGTTCGCGATAGCTTCATACTACACTAAATTCATTCGCTTTTCGTATCTGATTGTGGTCTTAATCTAAACATACATCAATGATTCAGCTTTTTAAATGATCATAACCCGTTATTATCATAGATAAAGAACAAAACTTCATTAATCATCATTTCGTTGGGCCTTTGACATCTCTCTCAGCTCTTATACCCTCTGGCGTTGCCACCATCGATCTTGGCTCTATCGCCTCGTCTTCGATATCTCGAGTATGACTCGAGTCTCCTAACTGAAAGGTAGCAGGTTCTCGAATCATAAAGCCCTCATCTCTGGGCCTGGGCTCGGGTTCGTCACATTTCTCGTCGGTCTCGTTATCGTCCTCTATAACTTCATCTGTACATGTCCCCACTCGGCCGTTTATAACGTTGTCAATACGTAACCTAGGTGGACCAGAGTTAAGTTTCATGCCGTTCTTGGGCGGTCCAGCTACATATGCAGTCAGCAAAAAAGCAACTTGGACACGTTTAGAGCATAAACTTACAAAGTAAAAGATCGAACAGCTTGACAATGACAGGGCCCCAGACAGTAACGGCGATAATCTATCACACGCAATGAGATAAGTGAGTAAATAAAGGGATTGGAGGAAACTAACTTGGCCATAAGACCATCTATTGGCCGCAAAACTCTCGGCATTGATGACTTTTATGAGAGAGATCATGTACAGGATGTTGATAATGAGATATGCGACTTCAAGGAGGCGCCAAAACCATACCTTGATAAATAGCCCTCTTTTCTGCTTTCCCCACCGCGGCCATCGACCAAGGCGATACGACCCAATTTGAAGGTGTTTGGTGAGATGATGTTTGCGGAGCGTCCACGCCAGCTGATCGGCTACCAAGGCGATGATGGCGATGGTGTCAAGAATGAGAAATGTCATCTTGTACAAGAGCGGATGGGGAAAGAAGCTGAAAGACTGGCCATCGATACCTTGAGTTGCAGCACAATAAGTTCGCGGGCTTGGATTGAATCCACACGCTTCTATTTCATTCTGGCTCTTGAACAGAGCGAATGCGTCTTTGAAGTAGATCTTTTGCGAGGTTGCGACGATTGCAAGGAGGTACTCCATAAAGAAGCCCAAGAATGTATGCCAGTTGCGAATACCCTCATGATGCAGACATATCTGCACCAGAAACATTGGCAAGATGCCATTCTGACTGACATGGAATGCAATGGCAGCATTGACAACAATCTCACCCCAAAAGGTACCCTCCTGAGAGTTGACAACAATGGCAAGAATCGACGCAATTTGAACAGCAAAGACAAACCAGCACTGAGCTTCTTGGAACTCGACCAAGGTGGTCGCAATGGCAATACTCGTGCGCGACAGACCACCGGAGTCACGCCAGATCATACTTTCTATTCGAGTCAAACTGCGCTTCAAGCGATAGGGCTTAGGTTCTGATTTGCGACGACTCGTATCTTGCGTAATGGTAACCCAGAGAGTAAACCCTTTGAGGAGCAGATACAAGGATGCAGCAAAGCATACCTGAAGAACGTACGAGATGAGAACCTGAAGTCCGTATCAGTGTCTGGAGAACTCAACAAATATTAATCGGACCTACACCTGGTCCGAAGATATCTGGGTTGACCTCGGCAAGTAACTCTGGGCAGAACTCGTCCAGGGCCTCGAATATCTCCTCAGGGGTTGAGGTATCATAGGAGAGGCGGTCAATTGTCCGATTGCAAGGTTTGCTCAGACCATCGTTATCACAAGAATCCTGAGCGCAAGCGATGAGAGATCTGAGGACAGGTCGACCATCGAACTCAGCTAAAGTACCAGATCCCATGATAACGCTTGCATTGCGTTCAGTCTCTTGACTGACATGGTAAGATTTCGCATCTTGAGTCCAATGCGCCGCAGCAGCTAAGGCAGCACAGTTGTAGAAGGTCTCTAGTGAGCTGAAGAAGAGGCTAGAGTTATTGCAGGCGCGTGTACAGTCGGTTTTACCATCAACCTGGCACCCAGAAATAAACAGAGTTATTTCCTGGTTCCCATCGAGGCTTGTAGCGAAAAGCTCTTTGAAGGTGAGTCCTGAATCAACACCGTCGGAGCCAGAGCCGAGGCCGGCGATGTCGAGAAACGGAAAGAAATCTGAAGTCCCTTCGATGGAATCGCGAATGAGTATAGTGAGAGGTGTGCTAGAGGCTGTAGATGCCGCTAAGGACGATGTAAGAGTTGCAGAAGTTGATAACGATTGCAGGGTGGATGTTGATGCCATCGCGGAGATGTCTCTTAGTGAGACGCAGTGTATCCTCCACGGACTCTATTAACAACGTCTATCCATCATCTCTGGCTGTCTCGTGGCTATATCACTCAACAAACCTAGAGAATAAAGCAGAAAGGAAGAAAGAGAAGATCAACAGAAGTTGGAGGAGGCTGAAGATCCAATCCAATGGGCCCAGTTCGTCGCTGACTGGGATCTGGGCTCGCTACTGTAATTAGTCTATATGCCGTTGTCTTGGCACGTTTCCCCAGAATGGCAGTTTACTAGAGAAGTTTGTTTGGTGGCTGAGATGAGCTTAGTTTTCTTGGCTTTGAAGAGGAGAGGACATGATTTTGAGCAATTCCCACGAGAACATTGAGGGATTCAAAATCATGACTGAATATTTGATACAATGGCGTCCATTGAAAGACTTATTGTTGATCGTCATCATATCAATATGTGGAACTTGGACCAACTCATCAACTCCACCATAGCAACTCCGTCGATAGTAAACAACACTGTTTCCGACTTATGGGTTCAAGGGTATATTAAATAGACTGTTGTAGCCAGTAAGGATATATATAACCGTCTGAAGTTAAATTAACCATAAATCTACGGATACTTCTCTTTAAAATCCCGTCCATATCTTATCGGTTATCGGCTTAGCATAATGAACCGACACCAACCGATGCACGTCATTCCTCGGCTCGTAATGCCGTGTCTAAGATATACAAAGCATCAACTCTCCATCATCAACACCAACCTAACAATCGCCAATTACCAGCCCAAAATGGCTCCTCGTCTCTCTCCACCCGTAGCAACCCTTCGTCTTCTCAGACGTTACTACTCCTCCACCACCGAACCTCTCATCCGCGTAACGAACCTCCCCGCACCAAACACCGGCCACATTCGTATCCTCGAGCTCAACCGTCCATCTGCGCGAAATGCTATCTCAAAGGCACTTCTAGCGAATCTTCGCGCTGAGATTGATGCTGTGCATAGCCAATATGGACCTAATGGAGAGGAATTGCCGCTGCAGAAACGCTTTGGTGGTGCTGCTGGTGTAGACGAGAAGGGCCCTACTAGAGCTGTTGTGTTGGCTAGTGCCGTTGATACATCGTTTTGCGCTGGAGCGGATCTCAAGGAGCGCAGAGAAATGACTCAGGGAGAGTGAGTCTTCCTTATCCCTACTATTGAACAGCTACTGATCAAGATATAGAACTGCTGAATTTCTTACAAACCTCCGCAATACCTTCACATCACTTTCCAACCTCCCCATCCCTACTATCTCGGCCATCTCCTCCGTTGCACTCGGCGGCGGTCTTGAGCTAGCTCTCTCCACACACTTCCGCGTCCTTAGCTCAAACGCGACAGTCGGTCTTCCTGAAACTCGCTTGGGAATCATCCCCGGTGCTGGTGGCACCCACCGTCTTCCCGCTCTCATCGGCCTCTCCCGCGCCCGAGATCTGATCCTTACTGGCCGCCGTGTCAGTGCTCCAGAGGCCTACTTTCTCGGTATCGCTGATCGCCTTGTTGAGATCGTACCTGAGGATGAGCGGGATGGCTCGGATGTTCTTGGTGAGGCCAGAAAAGCGGCTTTGAGCGAGTCTGTGAGACTTGCCCAGGAGATTTGTGAAGGAGGACCAATTGGTATAAGGGCTGCTCTCCAGGCTGTTGCCTGGGCAAGGGAAGAGGTTGAAAATAAGATGTATGAGCGCGTCGTCAACTCTGAGGATAGAAACGAAGCTCTCAAGGCTTTCCAGGAGAAGAGGAAGCCTGTCTTCACTGGCCGGTAAGACATCTTGAAGAATATGGGAATTAATATAAAACATGAACAATTGGCCAGTTTAGGTTGTCTAAATACGTCATGAATTGGCATCCAAAACTGACGGAGTCAACTCCTGTTTTCTGATCTACGACCTATGCAATAATATGTAATACCGTGCCTGCTAGTTTTTCTGTGTCCGTCTGATCCTTTGGGTATGCCATTAATAAAGAATTCTAACTCCGAACACCAGCTCGCTGAAACTCTTGGTCCTTAGTCCAACCGCCAGCTTGTCCCTGACCCAAGTATTTCCATCCTTCTCGTACCACCAATTACGAATCCTTTGTCTCTTCGTCCTCCGTAGCCTTCTTTGGTTTTCTGCGCTTCACTACTTCGGTAATGTAATGCACCATTCCGCGGCTTTTAGGACGCCGTTTGTCGTCAGCCGGAGGCATTGTCTGAGGCTTCTCCGAGTCGCTGTGTCCAGATGCAGCTTCATCCATGCCACGAAGTTCGTTCCCAATTCTCTTCATGCTTTCGGCTAGATAGTGGGACTTCTCAGCCGCAGATTGCGCATATATCACTTCTTTTATTTCTGAGTTATCTAGTGCCGGGGGGGTTGATAGTTGAGGTGCAATACACCTAGATCTTGGAGGGACTACACTATTTCGAGAGCTTCGAAGGGTCCGAGATGTTCGTTGAAGTCCCTTGGATATCTGATTGCCATCCTTGAGAAATTTTGGTCGTTTTGGTGGCGATGGCGGAACCTCATACACATCCACTTCTGGAGGAGAGCCAGAATCGGTTTCGTCAGACGAAGATTTTCGTTTACCTTGGCTTTGAGGAGGTTGTAAGCCAGAGGAAATCGCCTCTACAACCGCGGTGGCGTGTAGGGCGAGTTGTCCGGACTGAACAGACGACGATCGAATTTTTTCCTAGTCACTCTTTTGCTCCGAGTATGCGGGTGGAAGCTCCCGAGGAGGCTCTGAGGTCTTGATCGGCTCGCTGTTAGTAACTTTGATATCCCCATCGGCGTCCACGTTTTGGGGCGGAGCATCTGATGGTGGCGACGGTCTTCGACGACGAGGCACGTCGACGTACTTCTCCTTGTCTTCATCACGGACGTAGCAAAGAAAGTATGGCTCTCCACTAGTGTTCAGTGTGGCCAAAACTTCATCCGTGCTGCGTTTGACCTCGACATTAGAGTCGTTGTACTTGCGCCAAACATGTTGTTCAAAGTCGTAGATCCATACCCAATAGTGGCCAGACATCAGCTGGCCACGATGGCAAATAACTGCATGGAGCTTATATGGAATGTTCTTCAACTTGGAATGGTACTTTTCGACGGCTTCCTCCTTCTCTGTGAGCTCAGATCTCATCTTCTCCCAAATTGCGGTCTCGGTAGTCCTGATGTCTTCTGGCTTGGGCGGTAGATCAGCCGCGCCCACTGGGTTGCTATTGGGTCGGCCGACAAGAAGATACTCGTCATCGATATCACCATCAAACTCCCATTTCTCTTCCACAATATCCACATCATTTGCCATTTCACTGTCTTCTGCTGCGGCTGCAACACTGTCATTGGCCTGCTCTTCTTGCCCGAAGCTCTCCAAGAAGGGTCCAGTTGGAACTGTGCTCTCTACTACAGCTTTGGAGGCTTTGATGTCAGATATACGGCTGACATTCGCCCAATTTCTTTCTTTATCTTTAAAGGCTTCAGACTCGTGAGGGGCGTCCATGTATCGGTCGAGGTATAACGTCGCTGGGATTTCTACTGGATTGCCATTCTTGCTCCCCATGGACTGTGAACGTTGAATGAGAACGTGTAGAACAGGGGGCAGTGTCTTGATGGCCGTGTATCGCGAAACTTTGTCTTCTTCGATGATTTGCCAGTCGAAATTTCTGTCCAGCGCATCATATAGTGAGCATGCTCCGTGGGAAGCAGGAAATGCTGTGATAGACCGATCGAAGCTGATTTCCTTCTGATACGTCCTGCTTTCAAACTTCTTTGTGTAATTGATGGTGGTGACGAAGAAAGTTTCCATGATCTTTTCTAGTTGAATCCCAGTTGACTCGTCAACAGATGATGGGCGAATAGCGGTCTGGAGAAGATTGAGGATGCTGCCCATCACCTCTTCTACATCTTGCTGATCAGTGCCAGAAGACCTTTTTTGGTGTTCTAAAGCAGTCAGCACCTTCTGGTCCACCGTCTGTAGCTCCTCAGCATCCCGCATTTTGACGTCGGTAGGCTCAATATGTCGAGATGTGTCGTTCTTCCCTTTTTCGACAGACTCAGAACTCCCCGTAGGTTTATCACTCGTTCGGGTAATTTCAACAACGTCTTCGTCTTGTCCAATCTCCATCACTGTATCAATTACCTGATCTTCGGTGCTTGTTGGGGAGGTCTCCACCTTCTCATAGGAACGGTCAGAATCCTCTTCCACAAGGGTCTGCGAGCTGACGGTGCTAGCTGTATCAACTGGATCGCGGCTGTCATGGGCGGTTACGGTGACCATCTCCACATCATTAGGTTGCTTTGCTGGGGGGCCTGGGGGCGGTCGAGTAGGAAGCGGGGGCGGCTGAGATTCAGTTGTTGCTTCGGCAGAGGTCTTGGTATCCTTGAGGAGAGTGTGGGTGGACAAGAGGACGGCATTGGCTAGCCTCTGAGAGGGGCGCGTTGCGACCTTGTCGGAGGTTTCAAGGTTATTGAATAACTCTGAAAGCTCTTGTGCAACTAGGCTTAGTTAGCAAGGTATAACTAACGAAAGAGCCAACCTGGACAAGAACTTACAAGCTTGAGCAACAACTGCTTCGCCACGATTCGTATGCATTTTGTTACCACCAAGCAGTCGCTCCCTGATGTTCTCATCAGTCAACTCTAGCTTGAAATCGTCATAGTTGACAACGATATCTCGGACTGGCTTGACAGTGAAAAGATACTGTAAAAGGCTGTTGAGGTAGCATGTGTTTCCGATGTTCTCCAGCCCAACCGGGAGATCGAAGTTCGCAGCTTGTGCTGAGACACCCATAGCGCTGCTTCCATTGGGAGGTGCAATACCATGCATTTCCCTCAATTTAGCAACTGTATCTTTGAGATCGGTAGAATTAGTGTGCTCAGCAATTTTATCCATAGCCTCTAAGTAAGTTGTCTTGGCGTCCTTATCTTTGGCGTTTCGAATCTGTTCACTGAATTAGACTCATGCTCTAGGCCTAAGAATAGGGGTGAAATTCTGACCTTTTCTTTGACGCTGTCCAGAGTATCGGACCCAAAGCCATGAGCATCGCTTAAGCCAAGGATTTCTTTCGCTGTAGGCAAAGAAAATCCTTCCCCATACTCCATCGTCAGTTCTGCTGTATAATTGTCGTCGGTAGATGCTTGAGAGATCAGCATTAACATGTTTCGCGCCGTGTTTGCACAGCTGGGGTCTTGTGCCACCTTTCGTCGAAACGCTTGAACTATCGATTGTGCCTTGTGTTGGTTCGAAGGTTGCAGCTCGAAGAACAGTAAAGCTTGGTTTGTCAATCCAGCATCGTCGCTGTTCGTCTGAGTTTGGGCTTGGGCTTGGGCTTGACTCTCGAAAACAGATGATTGCGTGGCAGCGTATTCATTGAGCTGTTCATCGTTAAGGTCATTGGCGATACTCCCAAGAGCTTCAATTAGTTCCTTCCGCTTATCAGGGACCAGTTCCCACTGTCTTTTGTAAGCATTGACAACAACTTCCTTTGGCTGATTTGGTAGAACGCCCATGATCTCGTAACGTGTAATATTCACCAAAACAGAATCCACGCTCGGTTCTTCTGCGCATCCCAAATCGGCATGTAGACTGGGAGTACAAAGCTCCGCAGGCTGTCCACCTTTGTGAATAATGCATTGAACTTCAGCTCTCACATCTTCGATGTAAGCTCGATATGTCCCTATTTCGGTAGCCCCAGTGGGGGTGTCTGGCTGGGGAGGGATTGGAGGTGTGAAGGTCCCTCCATCGACGCCATCTTCCGTTATATCAGTCTTTTCCTCGAATTCCAGTTGTCTGAATATTTCGAAGCATCGAGGCCCGAAAAGTACAAAGAATCTTTTATTCCTCTTCGAAATACTCCTAGCATTTTCTTGTGAAGTAGCCTCGAGTAGATTTTTGAGGTATGTGTTCAGGTTTAGAGGAGCTTGCGTCGCCCAATCATCACTTGCTGCTGCGTACCGTTCCGGATCCTGTTCCTTAGCAAGGCGCACGCTCTTGCGAATAGTATCGTGGTCAAGTAATAGGTCGATCCACCAGGAAGCCATGCGAGGCTCCGAGATTTCGAGAGTGACCGAAAAAGTGCATGGATCGGCCGAGCAGGCAAAAGATTCGCAAGCAACTAGAGGGTAATATTTAGATCGTTGTCTGGCAATCTCATCGATTGACTGAGACTCTGACTGTGGCTTAACCCAAACAAGATGATGCCAGGGGAATCGAGCGTCACTCAAAGGCCACTGTGCCTGTTGAGCATTGCACAAATCTTGAGAGCGCCATTCATCCCATGACATCTTGAACACAAAATGGAAATGACAATCAATACACACCGAGGATAATATCCGCGTTGAGTTGGCTGAGTAACTCTGGTTACCATTTATGATCAGTCGGTGGGGATGCTCCCGTGGATATGGTGCGTTGAGATCTGTGGTTTTCAATCGTTCGAAGACTTTGCATACAGTGAAGTTGTTGTGCAAAAGTTCGTAAACCCATCTCGAGGGGTGACATCCTGAAGTAGTGCATTTAGCCACGGAGATTGATTCTTAGGGTAATTTTCTATATACCTTCCCAACCTTGATTTGGTAATCTGGCTTTAAGAACCGTCGGATTTTGGGTGACAGGTATTCCGCTTGTGCCAGGCAAAGAGGCGTAGCTGGTGGTATCCAGGTCCTGCCCGGACCTCAGGTTATATCGGCTTGCCATGAGAAGGTACTCGGGTGCTTGATTTGTGTCTAAGAGACGGTTCTGTTCGAGAAACTCGCTGGTATACTTTATAAAGATGCGAGGCCGGAGGCGATATCGTACGTTGAAGAGGCGCTTGGGATTTCAGTTTATGGATTGCGGGGTGGTACTTGTTGCACTACTAGCAGGCGGTAGCCGTAGGGATATACGTTTTGTGCAACGTAGATGCGGACCGTTGAATATCTGAATGAATTTGTTTTGTTCGGGAAAATCGATAATGTTTGCGTGGAATTCGTTGGGTCGATGAATGGAAACCACCCTGTGTGATTAAGGTCTGAAGCTCTACGAATGATGGAATCGAACGGATCTATAGAGCTTGGCGCTTATTTGATCATAATTTCGTGAATCGAGGCCTGTGGCGGAAAATAACAAAGTACTGGAGGTTAATAAGAGGCTAGCTGGGAAGAATAATTTGGATGCCTGGAAAACGTTGACGACGCTCGAGATGGTGGCGACGTAGACAATTGAAGTCAACGATAGCTGACGCAGTTGCTCTTGGCCTGTGCGATACCTCTAGGCGATGCAAGTGCTGAGTCAGCACCTTAATTTGGAAGGAGGACCCCGCCAGGTGTCGACGTTAAAGCTTACACGACATTTATCTATCAAAGGGAAAGGCGAACTCTTGTTCTATCGCCTTCTTATTTCTTCTCCTTTCGTTTGTTTGTCCCAGAGCTGGTTTGGCTATTTACTTGCACAACTTCTCTTATGCCAAACACTATTGCGACTTCTTCTATGGAAATATTCCACCAAATTTGAGGACACGCTTGTCATCAGCGGCGTTGTAGCAACATTCTGCTCCACGTCAGTGTTTGGTCCGCAATAAGCCGTACGCATTCGCTCATGTTATTACCTGAACCATATCTTTCCCTTCGCCAACTCCTAAGAAGCTTTTCGTTTAGGGGGGCGCGTAAACATCAGCTACAACTCAGGCTCGTGCTCACTGCAGTGAAACGAAGCAGCACAGCTAATCGATCCAACCTTGAACAAATGCCCTAATTGCAACAAGGGGTGCCACCAAGTACGGGCAGTCCATCAGCTACACGTCCGCAATCCCTATGTAGTACTAACAGTAACATTTGCCTTGAGCGGGATGTAACAAGCTCTAAAGAATAAAATGGATGTAAAAAGTGAATTGCCGCCCATATCCATTTAACTATGCATCAATTTGATTATAGCCACCAGTAAGACGGAAATAATTGAAGCCCGGGCTGGTTGATAAAAGGTTGAAATCTTAGCTGGAAAGTCTCGGTTACCATCTAGTCTATCGATTAGACATCACTAATAACGGTTAAAATCGTTGGCGATATCTACACTACCTTATCTAATCTAAAGAAGCAATCTCTCCACTGGAGTAATTAATATAGATTTGGCTTGGCGCTATTATTTGTAACACTTCCTCTATTGAATAAAAACAGTGCTTCTGATGCCACAGTACTCACAGCGCCGTGATGTTGAATCAGGGTCTCAACCAAATAGCATCGTCACATGACCCATCACAGAAGCGTCAGCGGTTTCTGTTAATATTATGTAAATTTGAGCTAAGAAACGTAAAAATAGGACAACCATCCTCTTCAGTGGATAATGTCTACAGCAATGGAACTCAAGATATCACCAACGCTTGAAGGCAAGCGTCCAATCGGATAGCAAGCTGCCCCTGCAGATCGTCACTAATTTCCCGCGTCACGGTAAAGGCGCCACCCGGCACTAAGGAGAGGTAAAAGGCTCAGCGCTTGAGCAGTTAGCGCTCTGTCCAATCGTAATGATCAATTAGCCGCTCAGCTCCGTGCCCCATATGCAGAATCCCTTCTAACATCAACATGATGCAACCGCGTAATGACCTCAATTGCTTCGAAATATCTTGTTCCTGATATCGAAATCGTTTCTTTTGAAAAGTCTGATGAGTTCAAACGTTTGCAATAGTGGTCAACAGCTTTGGCCTTTTAGTGCACTGGTACTGCCACCCCGCCGAGTTGTCTCTACTGATGGTGCGGCGCTCAGCAAGGATGAACCTCCCAGGATGTAGCGCGGAAGCCGATGTATCAGACTAGTTAGAGGAACTGGCATTGGTTGACTCCAATTCGGCGCTTAATC
Source organism: Fusarium sp. DS 682 (assembly GCA_014764975.2). Classification (NCBI taxonomy): domain Eukaryota; kingdom Fungi; phylum Ascomycota; class Sordariomycetes; order Hypocreales; family Nectriaceae; genus Fusarium; species Fusarium sp. DS 682. The sequence goes on from JACYFE010009018.1 coordinate 23,762, forward strand.
CAGGCTGATTTTGTAAAGTTAGGTTGTATTGCATCCTTGGTGACCCAGTTATTCGTGTTTCGTGATAATGAACCATCAACCAACATGCATATTCCTCTTACCTTAACAAATCGTCAACTATTTTGCTAGATATTCTGTTTGCTCACAGGCTCTAGAGCTGTTGGGTCTAATCACTTGCTTCATGTGGAAAGTTCTGATGTTCATCAATTGTAGCCATGGTAGGGATGGTCTTAACGTGGCCATCGCCCAGCACTGATACCTCGACATTTCTCTCCCTTCTCGTTTCCCTGTTTATTTGCGGGTGGCTGGCCGCTCTTTTCTTCTTTTATTGTGTCTGAATAATGTCTAGTTGGGAGACGACAGCCCTGCGGTTGCAAAGTAATGTGACCACCGCTTCAACGCCAAGCTCTTTGGATAAGAGTTTACCACTACTACCAAAAAGAAATGCCAAGGCTAGGACTACTACGGGTGTGAAGGAAACCTACCCGAAAGAGGGAAGTTCCAGGACGAAAGGATGGAAACCGATTTCGCTTTCGACGCCGATATTGCTCGCTATGATATCGCTCACGATCCTTCTCGCCGTTGCCGTTGAGACATTGGCACAACGCAGTGCAGCACAAGGTGGTCTTGCTTTATCGCCTTCTCTCGAGGATATGCCCGGATACGCCAAGTTCAGTTATCTTTATGTGCCGACTATCGTTGCTGTGTTGTACAGTATGCTATGGAGTTGGATTGATCTGGATGTCAAGCGGATGCAGCCATGGTTTGAACTGTCGAAACGCAATGGTGCCACCGCCGAAAACTCACTGTTCCTGGACTACCAATATGAATTCGTGGCTTTGGTTCCTTTCAAAGCAGCAAAGAGGAAACATTGGCCCGTCTTCTTTGGAGGTACTGCAATGGTCATCGTGTTTTGGGCACTGACGCCCCTTCAGAGTGCCCTTCTTGGTACAGGGATTGTAAAACAGACCGAATTGGCCACACTTGTCAACAGGTCTCAGCTACTTCCTGTTGCTGAGCATGTCGAGGTTCTGGACCCTGAATTTCTCAACACAGGATACGCTATAGGCTGGCTTGGTCAACAGTTTCCTGCCTTCACTACTGCTGACTATGCGCTACTTCCTTTCTATCCGGACACAAGTCCCAAGCTCGCTAATGTCAAAACAAACACGACAGTCTCGCCTAATATTACCGCAGAAACAACAAAGCTTTGGACGGAGTTGAACTGTTGGCCAGCAGAAATCGCAAGAATAGGCGTTAGACATCAAGAACAATTCAGCTTCCTAAACGGACAGGGCTGCAACACAACTGCTGGCTTTGGAGCGAGGAATGAAACGAGGATGTTTTACATAGGCTACTTCACTAGCCCTTACTCGGATTTCCAGATTGCAAACCCGAACTGTGGACGAACGCCAGACTCGATCCATCAGTTTCTAGCTACCTGGGGCAAGGCCATCCCGGTTGATTGGGACCCTTCACCTACCTTTAACATCTCTGCCATGTTCTGTCAGCCTCAATACTTCAAGCAGAAAGTTCTAGCAACAGTTAACGCAAATACCTTCGAGCCAGACAGCAAATCCATCAAAGAGTTGGGTCCACGAGAAACACTTTCAGATAATGAGTTTAACAGGACTGCTTTTGAGTATCTCTTAGCAAATGGTATGGCGGAAACCCCGATCGTCAAGGATTATCCCTTCAATGCTGTCGTTGAACAGCACCCACGGCTGAACCATACCAATATTACGTTTCCTGTTTCCAACATGGTTGGCTTCGCGTTGGCAGGTAAAGATCTGGACAAAGATCAATATGTGCATCACGAAGTGCTGCACAAAGCATACAATGATGCTCATAGATATCTCTTTTCGGTAGCCACGACGACAATTTTGATGAATTCGACGAAATTCTCTAATAGTACCGCTTCGATCGAGTATTTCATGACTGGGGTTATAGTCAGTCGAGCTTTTGCGACGGCCGTTGAATGTTTTCTGCTCGTTGTGGCGATATTCACAGCCCTTGTTTTATGGTTCTCTCGAGCTGCGCCAAGTAACCTACCAGTAAACCCATCTTCGATAAGGCGATACATCGACCTTTTCAGCAATAGCCCGGAAGTGCTCAGTGCATTCAAATCAATGGACCATACAGATGACAAGGGACTACTAGAAGACTTCAAAATGGACGGTTTTCAATTAGTATCTAAGGGCGATGGCAAAAACGTGGAGATACTTGTTCACCCAAGACTTCAAGCACCTGAATCCTACGACAAGTCTATTCAAAGAGGCCATTATGACCCCGTCAAACCTCTGGCCCTCAAGAGATGCGTCGGTCTTCTTTTTGTGTCTGCATTAATAGGTGCTATGGTCTTCCTGTCATACTTGAAACAGCAGGAGACGTCGCTCAATGGTTCGCCAACATGCGCATGAAGGAGCTTATGGTTTTGCTGATATGCGTGCAGGTCTGATCCGTCCTTCTGATAACTTTGAAGTTCGACAGCTACTAGAGAGCTATATTCCAACAATATTTGCAACACTTGTTGAACCTTTCTGGGTTTTATTGAACAGACTGCTTTGCGTTCTTCAGCCTTTCAAAGATCTGTGGGAAGGCAAAGCAAGGCCAAAGAACACAATCGACGCAACTTATACCTCAATACCACCTCAACTAGTCTTTTGGAGAGCTTTGAGATCAAAGCATCTTGTCCTTGTTCTGGTATGTTCCATGGCTCTACTTGCAAATCTTCTGGCTGTTGGTCTCGGTTCATTGTTCAACGAAAACATCACGACTGCAAGCTACACGGTTACAATGTCTCCAACCTTTGCACCCCGGTTCAAGAATGAATCCGTCTTCGATCTATCACGGGACTTGAACAGAAACCTTATCACGACAAGTTTATACCAAGATCACTTATATGTGGCAATGGCCAATCTAACTTCAGGGACAATTCTTCCTCCTTGGATCTCTCAAGAGTACTTTTTCCAGAAATACCAACTTGATGATTCCAGCATGAACAGGACAGGAGATATTTATACAGTCAGTACGAGAGGCTATGGTGCTGTCGCCAATTGCACCGCAGTACCAGCATCCAAGTTGACTACCGAATACGAGATACCAGAGGACTGGCCCACTGAAAGGAGGAACATCAGCCAATGCACCACTGATGCTCAGTTCGTCGCCTCAGCGGTGCCGTATATCCGTCAAGCAGCCAATAATCGGTCCACCGGCATTTCATCTTTGGAATATAGCCTAACAGTCGACAGAACTTTCACAAGGGCGCCTTGCGAAAGAACTTTGCCATTGGGGTGGGCTCGTACTCAAGAGGCAAAATATGTCAACAGCACAGTCGAAGCCAGTTTCGTGATTTGTCGCCCGATATTCGAAACCGCCATGTTCAATGTTACGATCGATCCACTTGGCCATGTCATCTCATACAAGAGAACTACTAATCTCACAAGAACGCTGGATTACGATGAGTCAGAACTTCACACGGACATATTATTCCAAACATACAATTCACGATGGAATCAAGACCCTCAATGGCACAACCATACATTATCAATGAACTGGATGAACCATCTGATTATGGTTGTCAATGGGTCAAGATCCGCTTTCGACCCGAATACTCCTGTCCCAGATCCGGAGGAGCTAGTACCAGCCGTATCCGACATCTATCGCCGCGTTTACGCAATCTTACTTGGCCTCAATGATCACATATTCGACACGAGTGGCAAAGGCGAATCGATATCTGCTGTTCGGCATACGAAAGAGACACGAATATTCATGGAAGACGCATCTTTTATCATCACCATGACGATCCTTGCCTTGAACACTGTTGTTGCTAGTTTATTCTATATCAGAGCTGTTGCATTTGTCTTGCCACGTATGCCAACGACTCTGGGTGCGGTCGTTGCTTATTTTGCACCGAGCCGTCTTGCTACTCCAGCTTATAAAGATGCACCAGGTCAGTCCTCCCGGACTTTGAGTTTTGGAAGGTATATTGGCATGGATGGAAAAGTGCATATTGGCATCGAAGCGGATCCTCACGTCGTGCCCATTGACCCTTCGTCACTGGGGCCAAAGACAAATTATTTCAAATTCCTTAGATCAAGAGGAGGAAATACGGGCAAACCCAATCGAAGTGAAACATGGCTTTGAAACCGCTTTTAAGAGAGGGGTATGAATTACGATAATAGCATGACAATCCGGGTACATATTACAGACAACTGTTACATACAACGTATAAGATTAAATAAAAATGGAATTCAATGAATCAGAGCTTTCTTGAGTCACGTTAAGCGCCCACCTCTTGAACTCTCTCTTGCTGCCAAACTTTCGGTGTCATCATTAATAAGGTTTTTAACAAGGACTCAATCTAAGAGTATGTACCAAGCAAAAAGTCGTAGGTTTGTCAAAAAGAAGGTACTTATCACATTGTATTAACAATAGTAAGATTGAGTACAACATTCATTCGTCTTTATTCTAACAAAAATGTGCTGCCGCCCAGATGAACTCGATGCAGAGCCTTGAGAGAAAGGGCTGTCTGTGGGCTCTTCGGATTCATTCTGGTTTAGTGTCTCAAAACTCCCGGAGTACTACTTTGGCTGAATTATGGTTGATAGCCTTCTTGCTCCCGCATCGAGCCACGAGATGGAGTTGTCGAAATCCGGCGATGAGTTGGCGATGTGCCTCTCATATTTCAGAGACCACTTGACAGGTTTATGATAGCCTGGGCATTCAACCCCAAATTTTATGCATCTTTTACATCCGGGCAGTTGTTCATCACATTTCACCTTCTTCTCATATATGTCAGTGTTGGTGCCTTTCGCTGCACGCGATGAAACGACTTACGCGTCGCTTGCAGACGGAACAGCCACCTAGACGCGTATTAGCCAGGTGTCCCTATCTCAAGATCTGGGTCACTAACTTCTCGTTTTCGGCTTCTTAGCGCGACACGTTTTTGGTTCGTCAGTCATGGTCTATAAATGGGGACCGGTTGCATCCAAGGATGATGATATTAAGTCGCATCTTGGTTCTTCTGTCTCAGGGGAGAAAGAATCTCCCTTCAACTGAGAATCTCGCTACCCCGCATTCCGAGACTCTGGGGTAGTGCAGAGATAGCGCTTACGGTAGCTGTATTTGGCGAACTTAACCGCATAATACGGACACTGATTGGCTGGTCAAAATGTTATCGCAGATCGGCTGTAGCTGACCCAGTCTCTTATCAGCAGCTGAGATAAAATGATAAGAGATTAATCTCCAATCCTCAGCTTGCAACAGACTATATCCTGGCTTAAGTGCCTCCTTAAAGCTTTGCTATTTCAGGTTATATCTAGATGCTTGGACAGTATATGCTTCCTGGACTTAGATGTAATAAAGTCGAGAAATATTTCCGACAAAGCCAGAAAAGTTCAACGCTGCTAATAGATAAGATAACACGCTATCGATATGTACCTCAAAACAGCCAATCAGAACATACTGTCAGAACAGCTTACCCTAGAAGCTGAAAGAAAGGAGAAACATTTACTATAACAACGTTATGCAATTGCAACTAGGTTAAATTCAAATCTCGAATTATTCTATTGGCTATGGAAATAGTAAGCTATTTTGTCTTACTACTGTTTTCGAGCTTGCTGTACCTTGGTTTTAAGGTATTCATTCCAAAAAGCGTTATATTGAACATAGCGATACAGGTGTGTGTATCAACAATGCGCCTTGGGACAAATTAATCTACAAGTCATTATGGTTAATTCTCAAAATGCGTAATCTGTAGTGATTACATACACGGTGTCGATCTCCTTCTTAAACATGGAAATAGCAACGACTTTGAGAGGTTTCGGTCAGCTGACTGATAAGCTAATTAATCCAAGATAAAAATAAGTGCGGAATGATAACGCGAATCCAAGAGTCATCGGAATTAAAATACTTTACCCACTTATTGCTTATTTAGATAGGGCTGAGGACGCGGAAGGACTTTATCAGCGCGGAATATTCTCCGTATCAAAACGCGCCCTTGCTTTGCCACACACCACCATACCCACTTGAGGGAAGGGTGAATAACTAAAACCTCACCCTCTGGACCAAAAGATTGTCTATGCTGGTCAACTCAACTCCATGTAATAAGCTTATCCCAAGGCACGATGTGAATGCTACAAAAATGACTCAAATCACTTAATAAAGGAGTACAGCTAGCAGGCTTCATCACATAAGGAAAAAGGGAGCTGAGAATAAACATCTTAGCCCGGCATCTCGGCACGCTGCATGCGGGTCTGTAATATAAACCGGGCGTGAGCAGGCTCGTTCCTGTTCGTTTTCCAAATCCGGTCAAGTCTAGACTGAATCTGAACTGTTTCCCAAGAGAATTGTAATCACCGACTGCTCTCATGAGGCGGAATACGGATCTCTCGGGAAGGTCCCAACGCTTTGACGCATGAAGCTGAACAGGGAAGACTGCAAAGACTGCAAGTACATTAACCCCGTTACTAGCTCCGTGAAAGGCGCCATGTCTTGGCAGCCTGGTTATTATTACTTCTTTCTATAACAACTAATATGAGAACACACGGCCTTTTCCCTCTTGGCTTGGCTACTCTAGCCACAGCAGCTAATAGTCTCAAAAGCTCAGGCTGCGCCGACTCTTCAGGGCTCGAAAAATGCCAGGCCGATGTAAATAAAAAGACGAGCGACTGCATCGCACAGGCCCGTCGTGACAACAGCCAAAAAGAAATCCTCGCATGCCAATGCCAGGACTACGTCAACAACTTCAACTGCTATGCCGCTTTCTGCTGGAACAAGGTCTGGGAATGCGAGTATCAGGATTATATGGTTGGGTACTTTGAAAACTGCCCAACTGCCAAACTCCCTGTTCCTTACTTTCCTGCTCCCAAGAATGCACCGGACTCTTGCTCGTGCAATATTGGACAAGTTTATCTCAACATCCAAGACGCCATTCAACAAACGGGAACGTGTTCGAATAATGCCAACTCGGGAGATGCCGGAAGCAATTTGCAGCAAATAGAGGGATGCAACTGTTGTGAACTCAGCGGTGCACTGTCGAGGTATGCTTGACCTCATAAAACCAGTGAGTCACCGATATTAACATTCACCAGTATCGTCGAAATCTGCCCCAACACCGACCCCAACCTCGTCGGCCTCAAACGAATACCCACGCTCGAGTCGGAAATAAACGTCCAGTATCAATCGTGCGGGAAATATCTAGAGACGTATGATTGTTCTTCAGTGCTTTCGTACTCGTTAGAAGGTGTCAGTACTTACCTCAAGCCTGATGATCCTCTCAAGACTGGTACGGCTACCTTGAGCAATAACCCAGGCTCAGTCACGGCCCCAGCAAGTGGTAAGGTATTCTCATATACCAATGGAGGCGATGGAACTATCTATACCATTACTGCTGCTGGTGCCAAGAAGGGCAGTTCCGATAGCAAAGACAGTTCAGATGGGAGCGACGCTTCATCAAATCCCACTGGAAGCTCTACTGGCGAGAGTAGCAAAGCTACCGAGAGCTCTAAAAAGAATGGGGCGGACTCACTGACGACTGGAAATGTCTTGTTATTGGGATTGACACTGGTTTTGACTCTTGCGGCGGTGTATTAACCGTGTATTTGATGCCTGATTCTACCTAGTAACTTGAGCGGATGGCATGACGATAAGATTATTACTAGAACATCTGGTACCGGGGAGTTCGATGCTGTAAGAATTGAATAGCTGACATTCAAATGTAATGACAACTCGATGCAAATTGGGAGGACAGATCGTCTCGAATTAACAGTGTTATTAATATTTAATTGTGAAAGTGTATCTCTACTGCCCAGAATTACTAAGCGAACTTCATAAAGATCCCTTCACTTCATATCCACCACGTCAAATTACAAAGACAAGTTCAAAGTCTCAAATGTCCTGCATACCTCCTCCAACAAATACTCAACCCTCTCTTCCTCAAACAACTGCGCCCTTGCGATAATAGTAACCTTTAAGCTCATCCCATCAGGCTCAACCTCTCCTGCTATCGCCAAGTCATACAGCGGCTCATCCTTCCTCAATTCAACGTGCTTCGACAAGACTCCCATCTCAACACGTTGCTGTTCCACTTCACTCTCTGGATGATACTCAAAGTTATGGTATGTTACACAGCAAGCGTAGTTGGTGGTTGCTTCTGACCAGTCCGTGCAGTTGAGCTTGATCTCCTCGAATCCAAGTGTCTCGAAAGGTAAACTTCGTAGATACTGGTCCTGCATATCGCGTAGCATCTGGTGATGGTTGTCTTCTGTACCTATATGTGCACGCACAGGTACGGCATTTGTGCAGGGACCAATGATATCCTGGCAATTGACTGGTAAACCCTGACGACCAGACACAATGCGACCGAAGACGACGTCGTTCGATCCGGATTCCTTGGACAACACTAACGCACAAGCAGAGTTGAACACTGTCGCTTGCGTAGCAATACTACTTCGAATAGCCTGGCTGGGAACATTGACGACCTTTGACATATGCAAAGCCTTCGAAGGTGACACCTCCTGATGAGTAGCAGCATTGCTTGTATCGCTCAAGACCGTCATGGGAGAGCCGCCTATCACATCCCGCCAGAACTTATAACCTTCTTGTTGACTATTGGCAATGTACTCCATGTACCGCCTGAACTGCGTTGGTGGAAGAATTGACATGCCGTTGAAGAGAATGTGAAGATTGCGGACGATAGGTTCTAAACTCAAGCCATCATACAAAGCATGCGATAACCGGAGTAGTACACGCAAAGAAGACGACTGTTTCAGAATAGCGATTCGTATCAAAGATTCTCCAAGACGAATAGGATCATTTGCGTGCTCATTCAAGAAGTCATTGGTTGCTGTGTTGACGTTTTGTTCAGTCTCAATAGTCTCAATTGGCACGTCGAGATGCTTCAAGACAACTTGATAGAGGTTACCTGAAGCTACGACAAAGACTGTTCGGAACATATCGATATGCTCAACTAGAGAGTGGCAAGCGTTGACGAGGGTAGTTGTGTCTGAGTCGGCTGGGAAGTCAATGTAGAAGGGCGTGAGAGGACGCGGGGAACCAGTTCCGGGACTGAAGAGGAATGATTTCTGCATTTGCGTAGATTGGTAGCTGTCTTGAATGGCATCAAACGGCTGGTTGAGTTGTGTACAGATCTCTCGTTGGATAAAGCCTTGTGGATCTTGTAGCGAAAGGAGCTCGAATGGTTTGTAATCATCCAACGGTGCGCCGTCTTTGAAGGTGTCTGATCCAACCGACTCTAGCTTCTTGGAGAGCTGAAATAGAACAGGGTAGTCAAAGATATCTTTCACCACTATCGTAGTTTCCAATCGACGACCAATTCGCATAGCCAACTTGGTAGCCATCATGGAGTGCCCACCAAGGTCAAAGAAGTTATCAGTGATTCCAACTTCAATGCCAAGAAGCTTGGAGACCTCATCACACAAGACGATCTCAGTCTCGGTACGAGGCGCGACGCGTGCAGACCAGCCTTGCTTGTCCTGCCCATTGGACAACGTGGTACGTGAAGCAAGTCCTTCCCGGATGACAACCGCAAAATGAGCAAACACGGGATTATCGAATACATCCTTGACAGTCACGCGGACATTGAAGCGATGTTCAACTCGTGAGGTAAGCTTTGTAGCCAAGAGGGAGTGTCCGCCAAGTTTGAAGAAGTCATCAGAAATGTCGACTTTCATTCCGAAAACCGCAGTCGCCTCATCACACAGTATAGCCTCGATGTCGCCGATAGGAAAGACTGGAACAAGCGGCGCGGCTTGGTGCTTCGGTAAAATTCGAGCTTTGCGAGCAAGCTCTTTCCTGTCGACTTTGCCATTTGGATTGAGAGGCATCTGATCCAACACTATGATGCTCGATGGAATCATGTACGATGGAAGCAAAGACTGCAACCTCTCGCGGACTTGTAAAGCCGCACGACGTCTCTGCAGTCCCTGAAGTGGACGATTGGTGAGGGTAACCGAACTTCGGAGCTGGTTATCGTTGGGAAACTTGATCAGTGTCCGGCTTGATCCATGGGAAGACGGGTAGCGGTGGAAGACAGCATCGAGGGCACCGCTCTGAGACCACTGACGCGCTACGCTGACTTCCAAATTGAACCCAGACTCTTCGGCAAGCTGGTAAAGGTCAGGGACAGACAGTGATACGCGGGCATCAGCGTCGGAGCGAACTGCCGAGATCCAGGCTGCACCATCTAGTGTAGTCTGGTCCTCCATGTCATTCTCAAGAGACTCAACGATCTGCCTCTCAAATACAGTCTTGGCGAAAGGAATGTTACCGACAGTGACACTCATTGAGTCCTTTGAACGTCGCAGGAGGTCTAGAAGAGAGGTCCGGTCCATCTGTGATGTCTGGAAGTCGACCCAATCGTCCTTTTCAATCGTATGTACAGGCTGTATCGATTCCTCGTGATGGCGTAGGTGAACGACAGCCGCATAGCGATATGCGCTAAGCTCGTTAGTAGCCTGCATGTTCTTGGGAAGAATCTCGACGTGATGGATCAAGTCAGGGAAGCGGTCTTGTAGTGTCGTAAAGAAGGCTGGCTCAACAAGTAATTCCTCCTCGCGCTCCTCCAACTCTGCCATCTTTTGTCTGGCAGCGTCCTTTGTCGCGTTGTTGCCCAGGGTCCTGATAGCTCTGGCAGCGAGGAAGTGCCTGTTGGTAGCGTTGGTGCGCATGTCACCGAAGAATAGACGTTTCACGCCGGGAAGATGAACGAGAGTATCTGCAACTTGGGTCAAGTACTCTGGCGAAGGGAAGTACTGAGCGACAGAGTTGAGAACCACAAGATCGGGGTGCAGATCATTCAGCTGGTTAATATCCTGGGCCGTACCAACGTGGACCTCAGCCTTCCCTGCGAGAGATGGGATAGATTTGATGACACTGTTCGTAAACGCGGCGGCTGACTTGGATGGTTCAAGGCCTCTATAGCTTTGTAGTCCGTCACCGAGATTGAAGAGGATCATGCCGCTACCAGTTCCAATCTCGAGCACATGGCCCGGTGCCTGGTCATCGCGGAGTGTCTTGATGGTATCGTCAAGCCACTCTTGCATCTCTGCCTTGTCGATCTCGCTCCCGTCGTACATGGAAGTCCAGCCCTTGAAGTCATTACCAATAGTAGACGGGTCAATGTTGCTGATGTCAGCATACATCTCTGTCTCGAAATGATCCTGCCATCCTTCAACTTGGTTGTCGGTTGCTTCTCCTTCCGTAGAATGATCGTCGTCGACGACGACAAAGGCAACCATCTCTGCTTTGTCACCCTCATCCTTCTGCACAACAACAGCGGCATCGCGAACGGAACTGTGGCTGAGCATGGCAGATTCAACCTCAGCTGACTCGATACGATTGCCTCGGATCTTAAACTGCGTGTCCATGCGACCGAAGAACTCGATGAGGCCATCGCCTACTCGGTAGCGCACCCGATCGCCGGTACGATATGCCCTCACCGTCTCTCCCTCAACTTCAATGTGAACAAAACGGTTCGTGTTGAGGGCTGGGTCGAAATAACCTCGTGCAAGACCATCTCCAGTGACGACGAGTTCTCCCATGACGCCAACACCAACGAGCTGCTGCTTCAGATCGGTGACGTACGCTCCAGAGTTATTGACAGCTCGTCCAATGGGAACTCCATTGATGAAGGAGTCATCCGTCGCGATAGCATACCGTGTACTCATGATACCATTCTCAGTTGGGCCATAGCCGTTGTAGCATTGACCTCGAACCAGACTCTGCGCTTCAATCGCATCCTGGCCATCAAACCTATCTCCCGCAGCCATGAGAAAGTCAAGTCCCCTCAAAGCATCGCGAGCATCAGTGAGATATAGCTTCAACAACGCAGGCGCCATCACTGCCGCGTTGATCCGTTCCTTGATGAACACAGACTCGAGCGCTTTGACATCCAGAGTGGTCATGTAGTCAATGCAGACCAAGGTTCCGCCGTTCAGAAGAGTAAGGAAGATCTCGTACGTAGCACCATCAAAGGCAATGTTGAACATATGAGCTGCCCGCGGTTGAGTTGGGAAGTCGGGAATGATTTTGCTTCTCATCAGACGGACGATAACGCGGTGCTCGACCATGACGCCTTTGGGTCGACCTGTTGAACCGGAAGTGAAAAGGATGTAGGCGAGGCTTGTAGCTGAAGGGTTCGTCGTGTCGATATGGGCGTGGCCTTCAAGACCATTCGTGTCGCCATGTTGCAAGGCATCGTTGACACGTACAAACTCCAAGTCAGGCAGCTCCAACTCGGGAGCATCTATTTCTGAGCCGAGAAGCACTATCGTACGTCCCGGCAACCCAGACAGAATATCCTCCAGGCGAGCGACAGGAGACCTAACATCGAACGGGAGATATGCCAGGTTCGCCTTCAGAATGCCAATGATGGCAACAATGGCTTCACATGACCGCGGTGCCAACACTCCAACCAAAGTCTCAGGTGCCATCTTCTGTTGACGAAGCCATGTCGCGAGCAGGTCAGACTGACGATCCAGTTCCGTATAAGTAAGACGGGACAATGAGTCCACGACAGCGAAAGAGTCTGGATAGGCCTTGACTTGTGTGCGGAAGATGTCAACCAAGCTTGCATCTCGAGGATACTCGACCTTGTTGATCTTGAGTAGGTCCATCCGACGAAGCACCTCTATCCCATCGGTAAGTGGCAGAACTGAGATTGGAGTGTGAGGTTGCTCAAGGCCATGACGAAGAATCTCAAAGAAGACAGTGACCACGTTCTGAATAGTTTCAGGCTTGAACAGATCCGTGGCGAAGTTGCAACTGCCTTTCAACCCATCGGCCTCTTGGAAAAGGTGGAATTCAATGTCAAACCGTGTATAAGCCTTGTTCGAAACAGGCTCCGACTCAAGACCCTCGAGCTCGAATCTACCCAGATCCTTCTGCGAATGCACCGCAAAAATGAGTTGCGCCAACGGTGTTCGAGATAAATCACGGGAGCCGGGTAACATTGTAGACACGACACGCTCAAAAGGGACATCTTCGTTCTCAAACGCCGCTGTCGTAGTCGCTCGAACCTGACGTATCAACGTCTCAAAAGAATCTCCATCATCGACAGTGATTCTCATACACTGAGTATTGACAAAGAAACCGATAATGTTCTCCAATTCCCATCGGTTTCGGTTAGCGATAGGCGTTCCGATGACAGCGTCGTCAACTCCAGTGAGACGATAGTGCGCAGCTCGGAAAGCAGCCAGTAGTACGGCGAAAGAGGTTATGTTGTTCTCGTTGCAGAAGTCTCGTAGCTTATGGTATAGCTCTCCATCGATAGTGACTGGCACGACGCCTGCTTCACCAGATAGCAGCGCTGGTCTGGGGAAGTCGGTCGGCAGCTTTGCGGGCAAACAATCAGCGAGTTGCTTCTGCCAGTACTTGAGTTGTTTCTCATGTTGAAGCACTTGAGCCTCCTGCTTCTGCCACATTGCAAAATCGCTGTACTGGATCGGGAGAGGGTTCATTGAGGAGAGAGGATCTCGACCTTGGAGAGCTGCTGCATAGAGTTGGCTGAGGTCGCGGCGGAGAACGTCAATTGACCAGCCATCAGAGATGATGTGATGCATCACGATAGAAAGGATGTAGTCGGTGTCGCTCAATCGTATGAGTAATGCTCTCCATCCTGCCTCGGAAGCGAGATCAAATGGAGTAGTCTGCTCTTGGTGTAGCAACTGAAGATGATCGCCATCAGTCGCATCAACGACTCTTAATTCTTGGGAGAGTTTCTGGTGGACAACCTGTACGCCCGCGCCATCATGATCCTCAAAGGTAGTTCGCAAGGTCTCATGTCGCTGTTCAAGGGCCATCAGAGCGCAGCTCAACGCATCAATGTCCACCGATCCCCGCATACGGACAGCGTACGGTATCAGATACCACAGAGCACCAACTTCCAATTGGTCCAGGAACCAAAGTCGACCTTGAGAGTATGACTGCTCAACAGGGCCGTCACGAGATGTTGTTGGGATGAGGGAGTATGGCACAGCATTACCAGTCATCACAGCTTCAAGACCAGCAAGCGTAGGATTCTGGTAAATATCAGAGACCTTGAGCTCCATACCCGCTGACCTCGCCATATTGACCATCTTGATTGCGGTGATGGAATGGCCACCCAGTTCGAAAAAGGTTGCTCCGATGTTGGTAGCGCCGGATTCAAGGTTTAAACATTGAAGCCAAATCTCCTCCAACTTACCTGCGGTAGTAGTTGCCGAAGGGGCCAACTGAGATGGCCGTGAAGCCGTTCCTTCAATCTGCTTGGCCAAAACATCCTTGCCGACAGTTCGAAGCTTCCTTCGGTCGACTTTGCCAGTCGCGGTACGAGGAAGATGTCCCATCGAGATGTAGCATGAGGGAATGGAATGTCGAGAAAGGACTTTCTCCAATTTCACATTGATGGTTTTGGCAGCACTCTGTTCCAAGATATATGGATCATCAGTCGCCTTGCCCTCCTCCGAAGCTATCAAGAAGGCGACGAGAACGGTGCTAATAGGCGAGTCCGACGGCTTGACAGCTTCAACCACGATGGACATATTGTCAGGCATTTGCTGACGAAGGTATGTCTCGACTGCGCCTAGCTCAACACGCTGTCCTCTGATCTTGACCTGTGAGTCCATACGACCAAGGCAGACGACAGTACCATCCGATGCGTAACGCGCAAGATCTCCAGTTCTGTAGAACTTCAATCCTTCAGGTAGTCGTTCAGAAGGATACCAGGCTGGAGCTGTTGAGAAGAAGGGTGACTTCTCCGTCGGTGGAGGAATAATGTAATCGCGGGCGATGCCGGGACTCTCAATGACTAGCTCTCCAATCGCGCCGATTGGGACGAGACGATTGGGGTCATTGGGATCAATAATCCAAGAATGAGCACCAACTGCGCGACCAATGTTGTTTGGATCAGATGACAGTGAGCTAATATTGCCAACGAAGCAGATCGAGGAACTCTCGCTCTGGCCGTAACCATCCAAGAGCTGAACGCTGGAGGCCCAAATGGCGTTAACTGCTGGGGACATCTGCTCGCCGACAAGCACCAAAGTCTGTAGCCCAGGGACATCTTCTGGTTGAAACGTGCCCATATAAGATGGCGTTGCCATCATCCAGTTGACGTTTGAACGGTTGATGAAGGCTGGAACATTGTTCATGCGATCGTCGTCTGATGGGATACAGACGCAACCTCCGTGAATCAAAGTCGTCATAATCTCAAGAAGACACGCACCAAACGCATGAGAGCCGAATTGCAGAGCGCGAGTGTCGCTGTTGATGCCCAGCGCAGACCCAAATTTGAGAGCACAAGACGCAAAGGCTCGATGCTCGATCATGATTCCCTTCGGATCACCCGTACTGCCAGACGTGAAGATAACATAGGCCAAGTCCTGTGGAGTGATCATAGACAAAACCAGATCGGTATTAAAGTTGCAGGTACACATGAGGGACTGAACAAGATCACCATCGACAACAATGCAGCGACCGACAATAGCTTCAACAGTGCTACTGTACAGCCTCGAAGTGAGCGCGATCGTCGCAGAGGTTTGCTGAACGACCTGAGATACTCTAGCCGGTGGATCATTCGGGTCAATGAGCGTAAATGCATGACCGGCTTTCATCACCGCCAGCATTGAAGCGACGACCCATTTTGACTTTTCAAAGTAAATGGGAAGTATTGCATGCTCCTTATCCGCGGTGCTGAGCTTGATGAGGGCAGCTAGTCTAGAAGTGATGCTGTCGAGCTCAGAGTAAGTCCATTCTCCGTCCCAAGCGCAGATTGCAGCCTTGTTGGGTGAGACAGCAGCTGTATTCAGCATTTCTTTGTGGATGAGAGTGTCTTGCGCTGGGATAGGTTGCGAGTTCCAGCTCTGGATCTCTGCTCGATCCTCTTGCGTAACCATCTCGACGTCTCCTACAGAAGGCAGATCGCCCGATGAGTCTCGCAGGTACTGGATCAAATGTCCCAGTTGCCTCAAGAGTCGAGCCATCTGATCAGAGTCGATCACGCTCCTGTCATATCTTGCGACAATCACTGCCCCGTCAAGGGACATTTGACAATGAAGAAGCAGAGCGCGATTGGTGCAAGGCATGAATCGCTCAGATTCTCCCGTCTTCTGGTGAATCTCACAGGAATCAGATTGATCAGTCTGGCTGTCGGTAACCAGTAGAACAGTCTGGAATCCACAAGCAGCAGATCCATCCTCTCCCGCGGAAGCGATATTGCGAAGACCGACGTCTGCAAACTGACGAATGGAATCATCAGCTGCATCGATCGCTCTCATGACATCAGGAAGAGACTGGTCATAAGCGCAATGAACCCGGAAAGGTACAACTGTCCGTGTTGGACCATCTGCCACATGCCGCCGCTGTTCTGTCACTACACCAAACAATGCCTCGGGAGAGTGACTGTAGCGAGAGAGCAGAAATGTAAGCGCGGCTCGACAGATAGTTGCGCTGGACCAATTCGACTGAGTTGAACTTGTGAATGGAATACGGTGCTCTGCCTTCGCATCGGGGTAGGGAACAGCTAAAGGAGAAGACAAGTGCGGGAACGCAGAAGCATTCAGATCACTCAAGTAGTCTTTCCAAAACTGGGTTGCGGGGTGAATACCATCAGTCTCGGGAGTCTTTGACCCGTCACTCGGCGTCAACGCCAGACCCTCATCCTCAGGATCAGAGGATTCGGGCGTGTATGGCCTGTCCGAGACTTGATGTCCATGCTTGTAGGCCTTCAGAACTCTCCCGAGGATACGTCCCTGAAAGGTACTGTCCACAAGAGCATGGCTGAATGTCCAGATGAGGAGTCTCTTCTTTGCAATCGGGTCATCAAGAAGAACGAATCGATTACAACGAGGTCCAGAAACAGCAGCAGCAGCTTCATCTTGCACAACAGAGTCCTTGAGATCAACAGATGTCCAAAACATCCATGAGAAAACAAAACTGTCTTTCAAGACAACCTGGTAGGTATCTCCACTTCCAGAGGTAAAAGTAGAGGTCCTCAAGGCTGGAGTTCGGTTGATGGTCTTCTTCCAAGCAGCAGCCAAGAGCGATATGTCAATATCGTTATTGATCTCATAGGCAACATGGCCAATGGCGCGCTGCTTATCGTGACCGGCACAGTCAATCACATCCTGCTGGAAGGGAGTGCTTGGCAAGATGCTCTCGATTTTATCTCGGCCTAAGCCGAAATAACGAGTCACCTCCTCGACGAGACTGTTGGTGTGGCGAACAGTGTCTCTAGGTAGCAATAGAGGCATAGTTAGTTCTGTAGAGCCCGACTTGGTGTTACTGACTGATGTCATGTTGAATGAAGGTAAAGTAAAAGTGTTTAAAGTTGATAGGTTGTCTGGTTTGTGATCTGACAAGTGTTTGACAAGACAATGAATCGAGTCGGGACACTGTTACCAAAGGAGCAGCTTGTACGAGCAGTACAAGCTGACAGCAGAGAATAGGTGAATACTTCAGTATCAATGGGTAACGAATCCTGCTTCATGTGACTCTTCTGGGTATATAGCAGGTAAGTAGGTATGCAGCGTATCATTCAATAGTTGAGATGTCGGTTCCCTAGCTATGGTAGCATTGAGTACTACTTACCGGCGAATTATATTACGTCTTCAAAAGTTCCCTACATGATGCCAGTTATGTCTTGGGCGCTCGATAGTTCTATTATGAGGCTTGACAAAAGGACCAGCAAGGTATATTCTCTGTCCCATAAAAGCCTCGCGGCACGTTTACCCGCTGTCATTCCTATGTCGGCCTCAACAAGCTGCAAGTACAATGTAAGGAAAATGCAAGCACACCCACTTCACAGGCATTACTATTTTCAGCTCTCCCTCATGCCATTCTCATCTCACGAATGTATGTTGATCCTTCACATTCTAAGATCCTGATCCTCTTGATGGAACTTTAATCCATGCCAAGCATCACACCGATTCGTCCCAACGGAATATTCTGCAGGGATAAACAAGCCTTGCTGACCTGCATGAGTAGGTCTTATCTCGGCTGAATCTTACGCCCTCCCCTGCTACGGTATGAAGGAGGGGTAACAGAGACAAGCCAATCATTCTGCATACTAAGTCATTCGATGTCTCGGTAGTGAGCTGGTCAGAATGCCAGCGGCTAGAAAGCTACTCGGCCGAGTACTTGCTGACAGTGCCGTGCTTAGTACCTTAGTTACTAAGGTGTTACAGAGGTTATGCGTTGTTCTAAGGTAAGCTAGTAAGAGTTAAAGTCTTATATAGTACTTATGTTGTATAAAAATATAATTAAAAGCTAATTAAATAGGATTATAATTATATAAAAATAATACCTTATCTGTGTTTTATATAAAACTATATTAATTAATACCCTATCTTACTGCACTGTGTTTCCCTGTCATGCTGCATATCATATTAGCTTCTCCCACTTAGTCACTGCCTCTATAACACAGGACAACCTTGAATGGTACACCCACTCAGATATCAAGACCTACTACCAACTTCAATTTTATCCAAAGTCTTTCTGCCAGAGAGGCATGACCATTGCAACCGAATATGGCCTCCCAAGAACACCCAACTTGGCTGTCGGCCCTCCTAGCCGACACAAAGCCGGCCGCAAAATTGTACGCCTGGTCACCTGCCAATGTCAAGCCAAAAGCGTCACAACAGCTTGACGAAACCATTGACATGGGCAATGTCAGTTCTGATGAAGAAACTGTCAATACTACCTCCGATAACCCTGCAACGAACTCTGATCGGCGCATCTACATCATCGGCCCCGGCAACATTGGCAGGCTGTATGCAACCCATATGGCTCGCCATGCCAATCCCCTACCCATCACTCTCGTGGTTCATAGGAAGGAGCTCCTTTCGAAGTGGACAGAGAGTGAAGGCATTGGTCTCGCAGACCTCAGCAGCGGCAAGATCTTGATCAACAAACGGTTCACCGTCGAATGGTGGACAGAAACGAGACCTCAATATGGTCCTGTACGAGAAGTCGCAGATGGAAAGAAACTGCGTAACGTCTTCATATCAACAAAGGCGGAAGCTGGTCTGGCCGAAGCAGATCGAATCCGCAGGTATTTGGGCAAGTCTAGTTCTGTCGTCTTTGCACAGAACGGAGTGTGCAAGCTATGGCCTCCTCATGGTCCCTTATACATATCCCATCGATACCCAGCCGGTGATCCTCCCATCTTCTCAGCATGTGTCGTGAGTCATGGAGTTGCATCGGCAGGGCCTTTCCTGAGCATTCATGCGGCCCCAGCTGACGCATATATCGGGCCTGTATGCTGGGCTTCTTACCAGGAAGCACCTTCCAAGCAGCCCTCGGACGACTTCTTTATCCGGTATATTGCTTCAACACCCTCAGTGAACACGAAGCAAGTTTCTTCTGGGGAGATCTGGCTAATTCAGCTGGAGAAGTTGGTCATGAATGCAGCAATCAACCCACTCACGGCTCTCTTACGCTTCAAAACGGGACAATTATTTACAGCATATGAGCCAGAAGACCCTTTGGCACGGGTAATTGACAAGTTACTATGGCAAACAAGTGCCGTGATCCAAGGGATTATTGGGCATGATGCGAGCCTCGGCGTCATCACATGCTACGCTGAACAGCTTCTTCGAGTTGGGCCAGACAGCAACAGGCACGATCACATTGCAAAAGTCCGAAAGAAATTGACAGAAAGGTTCTCACAGCCTATCCTGAAGTCGAAGCTGTATGCATTTGGTCTCAAGATATTCGAACATCGCAGTTCTATGCTTCAAGATCTGGAGGCGGGGCGCAAAACTGAGATACGAGACTTTAATGGTTGGGTTGTTGATATGGCTGGTTTCTTGGATACAGATTTAGATGTTAGTATTCATCAGGTTCTAATTGCACTAGTTGAGCGCTGTGAGATTTTGGACAAGGAAGAGTTAGGCAGGACACTACTGTAGTATAGGTTAGATCTTAGTAATAAAGCAATACATATTTTTAATAATATTAAATACCTTAAGTTGACTTATAAGAGAATAAATAATATTTTAAGTACTTAAAATAATATTACCTTTAAATTACTAAATTAAAATTTATTTATTACTATATAGACCCTTATAATAGTTATAAGCTAAATTACTAATAGGTATATTTTATAATACCTTTTAGGCTATGCTGCTAATAAGAAAAAGAGAACAAGAGTATACGCAACCCTCTCCACGCCCTGGCCTCACATTATCACAACACCACCTCGTATTCAAAATCGAGTCAAATACGAGCGGCAATAAACCTATCCTGGTAGCAAATGAGACATTTATTCCAAATCGAGATAAATACAAGCGGCAATCAAAATGTCACAATCACGCTTAAAAACGCCATTCTGCCACTTGTCAAAAATGGACTGTTATCTGCCGACACGGAATGAAATATAAATGCCAATTGGACTGTAAAGGAGCCCAACTGCCGAGAGGATGCGCTCCGAGCCGTGATTCATCTCACCTGTCTCACTCATGAGGCCGGCAATGCCAACGCCACTTCATACTAGTCATTTTCTCCCAACCTCCACGGAAACATCAACAACACTTCAGACATATTCTGTCATATTCTGTCAGAAGGGCGCTACTGCAAAGCTGAGACATCCCGGCAAGTCTTTGTGCCGCATACCCTTGTCTTAGACACCGTAATCCCGCGCGGAAAATCCTTCTTCTTCTGTGCCGTGCTGACGCAGATCCTTCTATTTATTTTTGTTATGTCTAACTAAAGCGGGTCCTCAGATTTTGACTAAATGCTGACGGGAAGATGTGCGTATCTGTGCCCGACGATGAACGGTAGGTATCTATCGTTTCCCATGTAAGTCGGGCGATGCATTGGGATTGACAGAAAGGTGTAACGGTGCAAACAGTTCCTCAGTCAATCAATCAGTATGGCTAAACGAACAGCTGGTAATTCAGGCACTTCAGTGTCGCCGGGTGAAGCTGAAGCACCGCATCCTGAGATGGGCACTGATGCCAATCCAGAGAGAGAGCCTACCTTTCAGGATTATATGGTATGACAACCACAACAACCATTGCGATTGAAGCAAGAATATGTAGCTAATATTAATTTTCTCTCGACTTGTAGAGAGTGTTTAGATATGCCTCAAAATGGGACTTTTTGGCCTATACAGTTGGCGTCATTGCCTCGATTGGCGTTGGCATCACTCTGCCATTACTGAACATCGTTTTTGGTAAGATAAAGAACCATACTTTGTTTCCTGAACCGTCATTAACGAATGTTTTTCTCCAAGGCCAATTTGCGAGCAAATTCTCTGATTATGCTGGCACCGAAACACTCCCAGGTGATGAGTTTCGATCAAAGCTTAGCGAACTTTGGTATGTTTGACCTGCGATAGGAAAATCACCAGTTTTCGGATGCTTGTCCTAATATTTTGTGACAGTTTTTATCTCCTCGGTCTTTTTCTCGGTCGCCTTGTACTTGGATACATTAACAACGTGCGTTTCTTTCTCCATATCCCGTTCATCTGCTTCATCGGCTGACCAACTTCAAGTTTGCGTTTCGCATGACCGGTGTCAGAATAACCTCCGCCATCCGACAGGATTATTTCACGGCTCTGTTCTCTCAAAGCGTTCATGTACTGGACTCTATGCCTCCTGGATATGCGACTACGATCATCACAACCACCGGTAACACCTTACAGCTGGGCATCTCCGAGAAGCTGGGTGTTTTCGTGGAATACAATGCCACCATGATTGCATCCATCATCGTTGCTTTCATATACAGCTGGCAGCTGTCTCTGGTCACGTTCACTGCCGTCGTATTCATCACGTTCAGCGTCAGCCTGGTGCTTCCTTACATCACCAAAGGCCAGACAAACCAGACCAAGGTATGTACGGTTCATTAGCTCTTTTTGAAAGTTGTTGCTGACCCAAAGTAGTCTGAAGCTATGGCGATGTCTGTTGCTAGCGAAGCTATGAGTGGCATTCGAATGATTGTAGCTTACGGCGCCGAATCTCGCATTGGCAACAAGTATGGAAAGTTCGTCAATGAGGCGAAGAAGCATGCGCAATTTGCTGGTCCATTCATTGCACTCCAATACGGACTGGTGGTATGTAATAAAGAGTCGTTCATTTCGCTTGCAGCCTGCTAATGATGATATGTTACTCCAGTTCTTCAGCAGTTATGCTGCCTTTGGGTTGGCATTCTGGTACGGTACAAGGCTTTTGCTCGACGACAAGATCAACCAGCTGGGAGCTATCATTGTGTAAGTCTTTAGGTCTCGGAAGTAGAGTCGACCGGTGATACTAAGTATTATCAGCGTTTTGTTCTCAGTCATGATGATTGTGACTGCAATGGAACGAATCTCGACACCACTTCTCGCCGTTAGCAAAGCAACAGTCGCAGCCTGCGAGTTCTTCACCGTTATCGACGCACCACGCCCTGACTCCGGCCATCTCACAGATCCAGATGTGTCTGCGACTGACGATATCATCCTCGAAGACGTTACTTTCGCTTATCCCAGCCGACCGCACGTCAAGATCCTCGACAACCTCAACCTTCGAATCGAAAGTGGCAAGGTGACCGCGATAGTCGGTCCCTCTGGTTCAGGAAAGAGCACAATCGTCGGCCTCGTTGAACGATGGTACAGTCTCAAAGACCAATACGTTATCTCCAAGCCTGTCGAGAAAACAACCAAGGGACAGAAGAGGGATGATGACAAAGAAGAGGATGAACAAGAATTGCAAGAGCTGCCATTTGCAGGAGAGGAAAGGGGTCCACCTGTTGAACTCCGTGGTAACATTTCTACGTGTAACCAGTCACTTGATGACATCAACGTCAAGTGGTGGCGATCGCAGATTGGACTTGTTCAGCAGGAGCCGTTTCTCTTCAACGATACCATCTACAGTAATGTCCTCAATGGCCTCATTGGCACTAAGTGGGAGAATGAGTCGGAAGAGAACAAGAGAAAGATGGTACATGAGGCCTGCAAGGAAGCATTTGCAGACGAGTTCATTGAGAAGCTTCCAGAGGTAAATGAGATTACCAGTAGCTTGCTACGAAGATACTGTAACTGAAACATAGAGCTAACCTATTCTTATTCTGGCAGGGTTACAACACAGCCGTTGGCGAAAGCGGTATCAAACTCTCTGGCGGTCAACGTCAACGAATCGCCATCGCCCGCGCCATCATCCGTCGACCTTCCGTCCTCATTCTCGATGAAGCCACAAGCGCAATTGATGTCCGAGGCGAGCGTATCGTCCAAGAAGCACTCGACAGAGCCTCCAAGAACAGAACGACAGTCGTAATCGCTCATCGCCTGTCTACTATCAAGAAGGCTGATAGAATTGTTGTTTTGCGAAAAGGACAGGTTGTTCAGTCGGGTACTCATGAGAGTCTTCTAACAGACGAGGATGGTCTTTATTATAATCTTGTCAACGCACAGGCGCTATCTTTGGGGAATACGGCGGATGACCATAACGTCGCAGTAAAGGAAGAACAACCGTCTTCCGTTCATGAGAAAGCACATACAGAGTCCACGTTAGAAGACAAGCCCGAAGACGCCAAAGGCAAACGCAAAGGTCTCTTTTCAAGCTTCGGCCGATTCTTCTACGAGACCAAGTCCAATTGGTGGATGATGGCTCTAACCCTCTTCTTCTCCGCCTGCGCCGGTGCAGCCGTTCCCTTCCAAGCATGGCTATTCGCCAAAGTCATCATCGTCTTTGGATATCTCCCCGACGACTCTAAGGTCAGAAGCGAAAGTTCATTCTGGTCGCTTATGTGGACTGTCCTCGCTATTTCAGCAGGCCTTGCTTACTGCGCTACCTTCTTCTTGTCAACTCGCACCGCTAGCACTATTCGAGCCAAGTATCAGAAGCAGTACTTCTTGTCTATCTTGTATCAGAAGGTTTCGTTTTTTGATCATGATAATCATTCGCAGGGCACCATGGCTGCTCGAAGCTCTGAGGACCCACGTCAGCTTGAAGAGCTCTTGGGTTCCAACATGGCAAGCGTCTTCATTGCTCTATGGACTCTGATGGGAACTATTGCAATTGCACTTGCTTTTGCTTGGAAGCTTGCACTTGTTTCCCTTTGCGTGGTTGTCCCTATCCTGCTTGGCGCTGGCTACTGGCGAATGAGATATGAGATCAAGTTTGAGGAGATGAACAATGCCGTGTTTGTCGACAGCTCCAAGTTTGCGTCTGAGGCGATCGGCGCCTTTCGTACAGTGGCATCTTTCACTCTTGAAGGTTCTATATGCGATCAGTTCCGCACTCTCAACAGCAATCATGTCAATGACGCGTTTAAAAAGGCCCGCTGGGTGAGTTTGCTATATGCCTTTTCCGATAGTGCAACTATTGGATGTCAGGCTATTGTACTTTACTACGGTGGCCGCTTGCTCCTTAGTGGAGAGTATGACCTGGAGAGTTTCTTCGTCTGCTTCATGTCTGTCTTGAATGCTGGCGAGACAACCGGCCGTGCACTCAGCTTTGGCCCCAATGTTGCTCAAGTACGTGCAGCCGCCAATCGCATACTTGGTCTGAGGGACAGTCAAGTCAAGGACGGCGCAGAGGCTTCTGGGGAACAGTTTGTATCTCATGGCGATGGTATGAAGATTGAACTAGACAACATTCACTTCAAGTATCCTACACGCGACGTGCCTGTCTTTCAGGGCCTCAGTCTTACGATTGAGAAGGGCCAGTTTGCCGCTCTTGTGGGAGCATCAGGTAGTGGAAATAGCAGCATTGTTTCTCTGCTGGAAAGGTAAGCTGGACTCTCATGGATGCCTCCGGTATTCGTACTAATATTCTGCCCAACAATAGGTTCTATGATCCTGATCACGGTCACATCCTCTGTAATGGACAAGATATTGCCCGTAATGACGTCTACACATACCGCCGCCATCTCTCGCTAGTTGCTCAAGAGTCGAGCTTGTTCCAAGGTACGGGCAACGAAGCGTCACTCCGGTTCGATAGCACGACTGACTTATACAGGCACTCTACGCGAAAACATCCTCCTTGGTGTAGATGACACTGTTGACGATGCAACTCTTCATCGAATCTGCCAAGAAGCATCCATCCATGAATTCATCATGTCCCTCCCAGAAGGATATGAAACGCAGGTAGGCTCACGCGGCGTGACACTATCGGGCGGGCAGAGACAGCGCGTTGCTATCGCACGTGCCTTGATGCGCAACCCTGATATCTTACTGCTTGATGAGGCTACCAGTTCTCTAGACTCAGAGAGTGAAAAGTTGGTCCAAGAGGCATTTGAGCGCGCTGGCAAAGGGCGCACTATGGTTGTTGTTGCGCACCGTCTTGCAACGGTTCAAAACGCCAATGTGATCTTTGTTCTTGGTGAGGGCAAGTTACTTGAGAAGGGTACTCATCGCGAGCTTCTCGCCCAGCGCGGTGTTTACTGGCAAATGGTAAGCTTTTTCATAGGTACCTAGCCCTATATCATGTTGAGTACTAACTTTGCGGATTACAGTGTCAGAGTCAGGCTTTGGATAAGTAGATTACCTTTGGACCATAATAATGTATTGGTATTTGCTTTGACCTTGCTACCGACTGTCAATGGGTAGCTACTTATATACTTACGGACCTTGGAGTTTTGTATCGGGGTGAGATGTGACGTCAGATCGGAGGCAAAATGTACTTTTTCTCATGACAAGCCATCTTTGTTCTACCCGCAAGGTACCGTAGACTTGTTGAAACATAGTACAAACCGCGCTTTCATCTCTTCTCATAATTTCGCCTTAAAACTCTATGACAATTTCTTCATTAGCACGCAAATGCATCTTAATGGAAGAGAAGCCAGCCATGTTGTCTTGTGGCCGGCTGCCTTGGGGTGATTATCCCCCGCGCTGACAAATTGAAGGGCTGACAAATGTTAGACTGACCTGCACTAACACGCAGTAAGACACGCCATGGTTGCATTATCATTTCCATGACATATCATTGACGACGGATTAACTTTGATCTAATGCGACTCCTGATTGATAAGATCGTTTCATAGTTTGGTTCCGCGGCGCCTTATGATAACACTGCTCGAACATTTCGCCATATCTGAAAATTGAGCGTGATACGTCTTGTCTTTCTTTTAATTACCATATATAGCCATCAAATGCTCTCTTCTAGTCCTCATTCTCGTTCACTAGTACTTCCCCAACTTACAAGCTTTCATCATTCATCCAACCCAAAAACATCACTTCCAAACCTAATTAAACATTATCAACCATGGCCGCAAAGTCACCTATCGTTCTCATCCTCGGATCCGGTCCAAACATTGGCCAATCCGTCGCCCGCAAGTTTGCTTCTGAGGGCTACAAAGTTGCTGTTGCCTCACGCTCCCAGAAGGAGGCAGCCAGCACAGATAAGCAGCTCAACATCAAGACCGACTTGACCAAGCCGTTTGAGGTTGCTGATGCCTTCAGCAAAGTAAAGACAACTTTCGGGATCCCAAGTGTTGTCGTTTACAACGGTAAGTTTTCCCTTGTGTAACAGTATAGTTTACTGATCCATCACAGCCAGCGCCGCAGCCTTTCCTCCGGCGGATGACCCGCTGTCTGTGTCATACACCGACTTCAGCAACAACACTGCTATCAATATCCACAGTGCTTTCATAGCTGCTCAGGAGGCAGTCTCTGGATTCAAACAGCTTCCAGATTCAGCTTCACGCACTTTCATTTACACTGGCAATATCCTCAACGTCACCATTCTTCCCAAATTTCTTGACGCAGGAGTTGGCAAGTCGGGTGCAGCTCATATGATCTGGGCTGCGGCAGACGCCTACAAGAATAAAGGTTATAAGTAAGTCCATGTCATATCCATCAATAAAGCACTGTCCAATAATATCCTTTAGATTCTATTACGCTGATGAGCGTAAGGCAGATGGAGCGCCTAAGTATCGCGTTGATGGAGACGCACATGCAGACCTCTACTGGGAGCTATCCCAGGGTAAGGAGCAGGGTCCTTGGATGCAGACTTTTGTCAAGGGAGAAGGTTACAAGAAGTTTGACACGCTCTACACTCCTATTGCTTAGATCACTTCCAGTCATTGAATAGGCGTGTTAGAGCCACTAGTTGAAGATGTTCTGGATACAAAATGTATCTATGATGGTTACTATTTCTCATTAGCTCCTCTGTTGTATCTACCTCAGTCCATCCTCCAGCACCCTTGACGACCTTGTTATTCTTAAACATCTAGACCTTACCCAAATCGGCGTATTGAACGTAAGCTTCCACTCATATCCTTCCTCAGTTGGCTCATCATAATACTTAAAGTTCCGAGCCATCGTCCCAAGCCCATAGCAGGAATCCATACTCGGCCTCATTGTCTTCTGACCAAAGTCCCATGTCGAGAACCCGCCACCTTCTATAGTATCGGGATGAATGCTAGGTGCTCGAGGCGGCACGAGGCGGCACGAGACTGCACAAGAGGCTTCCTCATTAGCCAATTGGCTGGGTTCTTCCGTCGCAACTGTTCAGGCTAGCTAGAACTTCGGGATGAAGCTCCTTGATTTGTCAAGTGTGGCTTTGACTAACAAGCAGGTTTTAATGCTATTACGAATTCCGTGGATTAATGAAAGCTGAGTGCCGATCGTCTAGTCCCAAGGAGGCTAAGCCCGAGTGAAGATGGCGTTGATCTTCCCTTCCAAGATGAGATGAGCTCCCTATCAAAGTCGGGTTAACAGTTAATCGGCAGCAGCCATGCAGTTTTATTAAGCATGGACTCGGTGCCAATCTCGGAGGTTAAACATGGGTTTACTCCCACACGAATGAAGCCTAACGCGCATTTACAGTATATGCACTTTAGGAAATACGATATTTTCGCCACGCTCAGACCTCACAATCAATCATCCTACCGAGATAAGCCCCCCAGAACGGTTTAGTCCACCTACTGCGAAAAACAGCCGTCACATTGATATCTTGTTAGTGCTTGAACCATTAAGTGGAATCGTTGCGTAGTTGGGAGAAATAGTACAACATATAATAAGCCAGTGTTATAAACAAGTAAGTGTTTTAAATAAAAAAATCGCTTATTACATATGTTAACCTGACTTATGTTACTCCCTTAATATTTTTAAGTATGCTCAAGTGCTATGGTGATACGCGCGAATCATAAAACTCTCATTAAATGCTATCACTTCGGGCTTCATGGTGGGTGATGAGTTAGCTATGTGTCACCCTGGCTTTCCCGCCTGTCAGCCCACGAGTCCGGGAGCCATGCACATGGTCTGTTCGGAGAAGGCTCCAGCTCTGCTTAAAAGGGGAGACCAGGTAATTAGGCTGGTAACGGTCTTTTCGGAGGTTAACCTCCATTGTCCGGCTTGATTGGCGAAAGGTACTGTTGGCTCTGGATGTGGCTGATTGAAACTTCAATAGTGGTGTCAACGATGCATGGCCCCCTGCCCCCTTTCAAGCCCGAGCCTCGTCCTTCACACAGGCCCGAGCACGCACGCATGCGTGTATACCGAAATCAGACACATGCATATGCCATGAGCTCAAAACGGATTTTGCTTTGGATGCGGTTTGCATCCGTGGAGACCGTCTGGGAAACTTTGTTGCCACTCTCACCATCCTGCGACGTGGTGTGGCTTGAAAAAAATATGTTGTCGTATGCTCCAAGGCACATCTCCGCTGGCCAGTCTTGGGTGTCAATTTTAGACCCATTAAGAGGTCCTATGACTAGTATCCTTTGGTTTGTCAGAGGATCTAATCTTGATAGAAAACACACCAGTTAACTATTCAGGCTGAAAAGAATGTTACACTAGTAGGCAGGCACTTTAGTTAGCGTAACCCCCTCAGTTGGGGCACTAAACTTTGACGTATGAGGGAATAGCCCGCTCAAAGCCACGATTATTGCCGTCGGGAACCGGGAATTATGCCTCAGGCCTGAAATAGAGATACACGTGGCTTAGGTCATCAGACGGTTATATGCAGGTTTCCTTTATTTACTTGTCAGAATGACGATTTTAAACTGTGGCTCACTTAGCCGCATGGGTTTCTGGCCCTCTGATTGATTGATTTGTATAGACACTCTCACTCTACTGAAACGTAACTGAGCGCCACTCACTCCTTTGGTGTGATTTGCGTCGCAGATTTGCGTCTGAGCACCACAAACAACGTCTTCATTATCTGGAACGTGTGTAATTCGGCGTTGAGGCTTGGGTCACGGCAGTTCTATGCAGTTGACACACGCATGCAGACCCATAATTGCCGGTTGACAACTTGAGGTATTATTGTTGAAATGAGTTAAGCTCATGGTGCCACGGAAGAAAATGTTGAGAAGTCATGGAACTGCACGCGGAGGCGTTAGGGGTTAGGGGAGGCAAGGTTTCTGCCACTTTCTGGACATCACTTTTCCTTCTCTGAAGACGTTTGTAGGAGGAACATTATAGGTGTCCAGAATCACTGGCTTGCCACCAGTCCCCCAATATCCCTGACCACATAAAAGTATTTAAGCTTTCCATATCCGCAATTCTAAGTTTGTTGGGAGTATCAAGTTTCTTTATACACACTCACTGTAATCCAACAAATATCTCCCTGTTCCTACCTAAAGTTCCTGTCTTATTTTCACCCCATCCAGTAGAGTTTGATTTCCTCAGAACTAGCCATGGACCTCGATTCTGCTGACAAGGCTTTGAAGTGGATGCGGAGAGACCAAGAGAAGCCTCATGCCCGTTTCGAAGGAATAGCCATCCTCTGGATCGCGTTCTCGGCAGTTTGGACTATCCTCTTGGTTGTTGGTATGGCATTTCTTTATAGTCGACGTGATATGCCAATCCTTCGAATTCGCGGCCTTCTTCTTTCGTTTGGTGCTGTTATTCTGCTCCACCTCTACTGGCTTGCGGTTCAGTGGGTTTATGTCGTCGCGCTTCTCTTCCCCCCTGCCGTTGAGTTCTGGATCATGAGCATTTGGCTTCCCTTTGGCATTGCTTTATTCCACGCTTCCAATAGTCGCTTCCTCTATGTTGCTAAATCTCAAAGGAAGCTATTTGCCAGCAATAATGCTAGACCAAAGTCAGAGCGAGTCCAAAAACGGGGCTTGATCGGGGTTTATTCCAATCTTGACCATACCAATAGAATGCTAGTCCTCGTCGGCCTTGGTATGCTATTCCAAGTAGGAAACACTGAATTCTGATTACATAGGCAAGGCTAATATAATATAGTTGTTCTTAACTATTTTTATGTTCCTGGTTTCGCGCAAATTTCACGACTCGTTTGGCATTTCCGGCACAGAGGTTACTGGCACAGAATCGCAACGAAAGGATGCGGCCCGTAAAGGTTGGGAATGGTACATTAATCTTACCAGGAACCCAGCCGCTCGTATCCAGGCCGCTAACACATGTTCAGGTGGCCTTCTATTGTTTGGCAACTAGTCTGGGCTTGGGTTATCGCTCCCGTTATTCTATGGAAGTCTCGAAACATCCGCGACACTCAAGGATGGAGAGTTCAAACCATTGCATGTTGCCTGGCTAACCTCCATGCCGCTCCAATGTGGCTTATCGCTCTATATCTCCCCGCCATGGCACCCGTTAATAATGTTTTCGTTCCTCCGCAATGGTACGAATAAGCCAAAGCACAACCCCGTTCGCGTAATGCATCATGTTAACTTTGACCCAGGATAGCCCTATCCATTATGATCATTGAGGTCTTTACTATCTTCCTTCCATGTTGGGAGGTCTTTCGTCACCAATCTCTCCGGCAAGAAACTCTCGATATCATCTCTCAGTGGGAGTCTCACAAAAAGACCATAACTAGTGGTAGCGCGAAAACTTTTTCCACTAGATTGACAATAGCGGCAGGCTCGTCGATAACCGCTTGGTCCAAGGGCGAATCTATTAAAACTTTCAATTCTGGCGAAACTATATTTACTATGGGGGCTCTTGAATATATCCTTGAACGCAACCCAGAGCCCCTTCAACGGTTTTCTGCCCTACATGACTTTTCAGGCGAGAATATTGCTTTCCTTCGAGCTGTCGCCGAGTGGAAGTCTTCTCTTCCTGTCTCTTTCCGATGCTCAAGCAATCAAGAGGATTCTTCCGCTACTCAAGTACTTATCCATGAACGATTCAACAGCGCGCTACGCATCTACGCCACCTTCATTAGCACTAGAGACGCCGAATTTCAGGTGAACCTATCCTCTCACGACCTGAAAAAGCTTGAGAATATATTTGAGGCTTCGGCTAGGACTCTGTATGGAGATAAACGCGCGGTAGACCCGGCTCTGCCCTTCGAATCATACATCATGGCCTCAGGAGCCAACTTCAACTCTTCTGCTGCGTCTGCTCACGGGTCTGAAGATGGAATCTTCACTACATCAAGAGTAGTGAATGATAGAGCTCTTTGGTGGGGAGATATCCCGGAAGGTTTTGATGGCAGCATCTTTGATGATGCTGAGGCCAGTATCAAATATCTGGTCTTGACAAATACTTGGCCCAAGTTCGTCAAGGACAAGCGATGTCTTTTAGAATCTACGGACAACTAGAAATCAGGAAACTATGACGGGCATAATCCGCTATAGTTGTTCTTCTTATATTAGGGTTAAATGAAAAGTAACGAATTTGGTATTGAAACTTGACCTTATGATCTGATTGTCAGAGTATTACGTTCGTTTGACAGTCTGGCTGTTCTTTAGCTACTATATAGAGTAAATATCTAGAGCCTGATTGCTGACTTCTTAGCGGCATATTATTATTAATATTTCTATATCTATTATTAAAAAGCCTGGGCCCTTTTTCTTTATTATTACTAGGTTAAAAGCTATAAGAGAATATTTATCTTAGAATAGCCCACCGGTAAAATTTCCCGCTGAGGTGGAACTAATAATATGTTTTAATACAGGGAACTTTGGTTTATTAATCCCAGTATACCCAACGTATGCCTAGTCCCGACTTGCTGGTTGAGGAATTCTCCACGCTCTGAGTCATAAGGTAGCTCCAGGTTGGATATTCCTTTGTCATGTAGAACGCGTCTAGACCTCTGAGTCATAAGATAGCTCCAAGATTGATACTTCATTGTCATGTAGAACGCATCTAGACCTCTGAAGCCGGAGAGGCCGCTAATTAGGCATTCGGGTAGTGGCGTTGGTGGTGTAATGGTGGTGGTAGGGTGACATACTCCGAAGTGTCGGTTGGTTGTCGGAAATATTTTTCCCTTAATACTGTAACTGCCGGTAAATCTAAGAGGACAGGCTAAGGTGGCCTGTTGGTGGCTTAAAAGTTTAGCACGAGCGATAACAAACATCCAATTAAACGGGCTGGAGTTTCTTACCCGAAAGCCAAAGACATGATCTGAAGCAAACTTGTCCAATAAAG